>JAVSCE010017829.1:0-47978 GCA_032199065.1 Smutsia gigantea | reverse complement strand
ACTCAGCTAATGGGAGCAGCCATAACTCACTGTGCCTGGTTGGTGGCATGCCATAGTTCAGGCCTAAAATGGCCAATCCTCAGATTTTTCCAGAGATTTCAAAAGAAATATTTCTACTTAAAAATTTTGGCAACTAAAAGGTTTGAAAACATCATGCAGGCCTAGAAGATGCAGGCCAGAGAAAGCATGCTTCAGCCCAGTAATGCCTGTAAGCACCACATCATACTCCCTTCTCTTCTTCCCTGACTTCTGTGGGGGTCACACCGCCCTAGTTTCCCACTTACTTCGGGCTGCTGCTTCTCACACTGTTTTGCTACATCCATTCTTCTTACATTTGATGCTGACATTATTTAAAGCTCTCGTCTCACTCAAAATACTTCTCTGCATGATCTCCATTACTCTCAGACCCCATTTACTACCTACATGCTCACCACAAATAAATGCAGATCTAGCATCCAAAACTGAGCTCTAAACCCAACGAGAAGTCATGACTGACTTCTCAACCCCACATTTCCCTAACCCCACACATCTCCTGGTCTACCCATCAGCTCCCTCTGCAGAATTCCTCACCTCTGCTAACGGCACAAAACCCGTTTATGTGCAAAATCCACAAACCTGGAGCCACTCTTGACATCTTCCTTCCCCTCCTTCTCCATGTCCAATCCATCTACATTCTTCTTTTCTCTTGAGCAAAAACAGTTCTTCTTTAAGGACCAGGCTGTATGCTTGGGTTCTGGGGATCGGCAGCAAGCAGGACAGGCAAGTTCTCCGCTCTTAGAATGCCCAGAGTTTAGCTGAGGTGACAGTTTCACTTGTTCCTTTATGCTAAAATGAATTTAAAATTGGATTTACCCAACTCTGTCCTGTAAATGAGGACTAATGAGTTGATATGACGTAATGTGCTTGGAACAGTGCCTGGCCTGCAGTAAGGGTGCTCAATAAATACTAGTTGTTATTATTAGAGAAGCAAGAAAAGCCATATATGAAGAACTAAAAGAGGGTGCCGTGGGGAGAATGAGAGTGGATCTCCTCCCACTGGGCTGGGCAGGGAAGGGCTTCTCTGCCCACATTTGGAAGGATGAGAAAGCACAAGGCAAGCAAGCAAGGGGGGAGAGTACAATCAGTGCAGTAACAAAAGGTGACGGGGGTGTGGAGAAGGCTGAGGGAGAGGAGAAAAGAGGACCCATGTAACACATATTTCCAAAAGAGGATTGCCATGGTTTCTGTGGGGGGTGAAGCAAGGGAAAGTGAGGAATCAGGGAGGATTCACTGAAATGGGAAAGCCTAGGACACCACCTGCTCTGGGGGAGAGGTGGGAAACAAGGTTCCCAGGAGAGATGCCCAACAGCACATTTCCTGCCCAGTTGCTTGAATCCATCCTGTCCCCGCTTCCTACTGCCACCCTCTAGTCCTGGCTGCCAGCCTATGTCCCTGGACTGCTGCAGGAGCCTCCACTCTGTTTCATTCCTCTCCAGTCCTTCCTTAAGCTGCAGCTAGAGTGGCCTTGCCCACACAGACCTTCTGCAGTCACTCCCAGGCAAGCAAATAATTACTTAGTCTGACAGTTCAATAGGTGTTTATTGACTTGCATATCTGTGAGCTATTGGAGCCTAACAGCCATCTACTTCAACATTTCAGTCAAGCGGACCTTCTGCTTCCACATTCCTCACCCCTGCTTTGTCCTTACGAGAGGCAGTGTGCGGCATGGTGATGGGCGCCAGGGCTTTAGAGTCAGGTAGAACTTGAATTCAGTCCAGGTAAGTTATTCTGGGGACCCTAGACACCTTATGGAAAAAAGTTTCCTTTTTAATTGGTGTGTTGGGGGTCCCCAGGAGCCCCCCTAAATTCAATGATTTGCTAGAAGTCATGCAACTCAGAAAAGCTTAAATACTCTTGTTACAGCAAAAAAATTAAAGATTAAGATCAGCAAAGGAGAAGGTGTATTAGGCAGAGTCCAAGAGAGACCAGGTGTGTGGTTCTAGCAGCCCTCACCCAGCAGAGCCCTACAGACAGTGCCGAATGCTCCCAGCACTGATGTTGACAATAGTATAAAACGTTGCCAACCAGGGATGCTCCTTGAGTCTTGGGTTTTATTAAGAGTCAGTCACATAGGCATGGAGCACCTGCATAACCTACCAGAGGTATTGAGACTCCTCTACACCCCACCACTGAGTCAAACTGGAGAAGCATAGCTCAAGGTCCATGGCAAATAAAAACAGGTGTTCACCACAAGTCATATTGTTAACATAAGCTATCTGGCATTGCCCAAGGCCCCAAGCATACGGAAACAACTCATTAGGCAGGGTATTCCGAGGGTTTATAGGTTACTCCCAGGAGCCAGTTAAGGGCCAGTCCTTTCTTTGGAATGTGTACCTTTACTGCATACTTTGAACGACTGTCATGTCGGAGGCCAGTTAGAATAATGGACATGAATGTAGTTATTTAGAATTAGCAGACTGTAGCAGAATTTAATAGTTATTTGCAGAGGTGATAGAAGAGCTGGGAAGCTAAGCAGGAGACAGTGAGGGAACCCAGAAATCAGCAGCAGCAACAGGAAGCCTCCAACCACCCCTAGGATGACAGGTGGTCTCACCAGAGCCCAGAGGCTCTGTGGAACTGCTGTGTGGAGTGGAGGCTGCTTGCTGGGTACTGGGGCCACAGAGGGAGGGGCTGTTCAGTAGGGACCCAGAATCACAGAGGACAGTCAGCTCCCATCCCATTCACAAGCAGAGGGAGGCAGGAAGATACACCCTAATTTGTTCCTTTCTCCTGTTGATCTCCCAGTGGTATCTCCCATTGGCTGAACCCAGCCAAGAGCCAACGGACAAGGGAGCCTGGGAAATGTAGTTTCCACAAGGGCGGGGGCTCCCCAGGAAGTGAGTCAGACTTGGGGCATGTTACAATTGGCCTGGCACTGCGAGGCACGTTCACCCACGCCGCTTCACGTAGCCCTGCCTGAGAACCGCCCTGCAAGCAGAAATCAGGCACTCCATTACATAGATGAGGGCATTTAGGGACTCAGATAAAGGAAAACAGTCTGGGTGGGCTGGGGTGGAGAGGGAGTCCCTGGGATGGGGGAAAGGAGGCAGTTGGAAGGCCTCATCCTGTCATGGAATGCACAGAAGTTTCTGCAAAATCCTCCCAGGGAACTGGAGCTGGCGGAGGTAGGAAGAGTGAGGTATTAGTCCGACAGATAATCTTCATTCACTTAACACAGCGAGGAATTTCCTCCTCCCTGGAGCCTGGTTTCCTTCCTCAGTCAAATTGCCCCCACCCAGAAATCCCCCTGGGGAGACCTGGGTTTATTTGCTGTTGGAATCATTCACAATGGGTGTTTTCTTTCTTTTTTTCCGTCGTGCTTGCAAAGATGACTTGCGGCTACAGCTTGTTTCATCCTCAAAGACCTATTCACTTCTGTTTTGTTTTCACACCGCTGGTCAGTGAGCTCTGCCTTGGGCTTGCTAATGCACGGGCAGGTAATCACACATGCGCAGAATGAGGATGCTCACAAATGGTTTCAAACACACCTCAAAATGATGACAGCTTTGCGTATTTGTCCAGGCCTCTGAGGATCAGAAAGCCCTTGCATTCACATACCCCCATGCGTGGCCCAGCACCCTGACCCACTTACCTGTGCTCCCAGATAAGGAATGGAGATGAAGGTGTTGCCTCCTTCTCCCAGGCCCTGTGTTGTTTAAAGATTATGTTTAATTATAGTTAATTTTCTTAGGTGTGACAATGCTATTGTAGTCATAGAGGAGAACTGAAATTTCCTCCAACTCTTTGAGGAAAACATATGCACACACATACAAAGTAGACAGGGCAACTTACTATAATTGTTGGATCTTTTAACTTTTCTGTGTATTTGACCTTTTTTTAATAGTAAAAATTTTGGTGGTTAAAGAATTCCCACTTCCCCACCTTAAAAAATTTTATGTATTTTTTTCTAACTTTAAAATTATTTTTACTCCAAAATAACCAAACATAGCTTCTAATCTACTTGAGATAAAACGTGTCATCACTTTGAATTTACTTAATTCCATCCAAGAGGGAAAAAAATAGGAAAAAGAAATAAGGTTTCTACTTGAACTTATATTTGGCAATATAAAGTAGGGTTTAGTTTGGAAGACATGAATGAGCTTTAGGTTAGGCAGAACTGCTCCATTCTTTTTTTTATGAAGGTTTCACATGAAAAACATTGTGTTTACTACATTCACCCATATTATCAAGTCCCCCTCATAACCCATTGCAGTCACTGTCCATCAGTGTAGTAAGATGCCACAGAGTCACTACTTGTCTTCTCTGTGCCACACTGTCTTCCCTGTGACCCCACACACACCATGTGTACCAGTCATAATATCCCTCAATCCCCTTCTCCCTCCCTCCCCACCTGCCCTCCCCCACCCCTCCCCTTTGGTAACCGCTAGTCCCTTCTTGGAGTCTCTGAGTCTGCTGCTGTTTTGTTCCTTCAGTTTTGCTTAGTGTTATGCTCCAAAAATGAAGCAAATCATTTGGTACTTGTCTTTCTCTGCCTGTAGAACTGCCCCATTCTTAATCTCTCCCAAAGAGCCCCAGGTGCTGG
This sequence comes from Smutsia gigantea, assembly GCA_032199065.1. Taxonomy (NCBI): domain Eukaryota; kingdom Metazoa; phylum Chordata; class Mammalia; order Pholidota; family Manidae; genus Smutsia; species Smutsia gigantea. The sequence goes on along the minus strand of JAVSCE010017829.1, from coordinate 43,396 downwards.
GGAAAAGTGTGCCAGGAGGTAAGGTGGGTATGTGCCCGCCCCGGGCCCAGGATGGAGGGATGTGGCCTGCAAACCTCAGGGACCAGGGAAAGGGCAATAAAGTCGGCTCCAAGGTAACCTGCAGGTAGCTCACTCCTCTGAGTCCAGCTATTGCACTCCCGCACAAGCTGTGTGACCAGGGACAAGCTGTAAAATGACCCTACTAACACCTCACAGGATGGCCTTCTAGATCACAAGAGAAAAGGATTGGAATCATCTTGCCCACTTTCCCATGCTTTCAAACAGAAAGCAAAACACTGACGCTCAGCTCAAAAGCCACTCCCCAGATCTGTAAAGCCTCCCCCATGTCTCTGCAAAGCCTCCGCCATGTCTCGGTGGCAGTTAGCCTTGCCCTCTCTGGGCTTCCAGGGACCTTTGTTTGACCTCTCTGGACACTGATGTTCACCTCCTGCACTTGGGCTGCTGTGCTGGGAGGCGGGCATGATCTCCAACCTCAAGGAAGAGCCTAGAGAAATGTTTGGGGAGTGAAGCTTGCCCTCTGCTTTTTGCACTCTCTCCATCTGTAACTCCAGCGGGAAAATTCCGGGGCAAAATACCTCTGAAACCAAAATCAGTGAAAGGGAGAAATAAAGTGGGAGAAACCCATTTATTTCTCACAAGCAGTCCACTTCTGCTCTCCTGTGTCTCTTGTGACCAGGCTGCAGAAGAGGAGACCCCACCCAACCTCTCCAGTCCAGATATGCCCTCACCCGCCCTTATAATTACCTATTGATATAGAGATGGACTACTTCTCTCCACCCCTAGGAAACACCTATTGATATGGAGATGCACTAAGGCCAGGCAAGAGATTCTGGAAATATTGCAGTTTTACCCACAACCATCCCTGATACACACACACACACAAAACTGTCCCCACACAGGTAGCACAGAGACTAATTAGCATGTAGTGGAACTCAATAAATCTTTGAATTATTGACTTAAAATAGAATCTCGGATTGACTTCAATTTGTGCAGGATGCCAGGCAAAGTGGGGAAGACAACATAATTATGTAGCTCCCAGTTTGCCTTCAACTGTCTAGTGGAGAAATATAGACTCACACTCATCCATTATAATGGAAGGTAAACTGGTGTTTCAGCTACCTATTGCTCTGTAATAAGTCATGCCCAGCTTATGAAAGAAAATAATGATTTATTATTTCTCACGGTTCTGCAACCTGGGCTGAGCTCAGCTAGATGGTTCTTCTACTCCACCTGGTATCTGCTAGGGCTGAAATGTCCAAGGGGGCTTTTTCACTCACATTTTCAACACTTCAGCTGGAATGGCTGGACCAGTGGGCGCTGGCTGGGCTTACCTGTCTCTCCATCAGGGAAGCTGGACCTCTTTTGCAAGGACCCAAGTCACAGTGTCCTAGGTGTTTTAATTCAGGACCTTAAGACGACAAACCCCAGTATTAAAATACTTATCAAGCCTCTGCTTGTGTCATACCTGCTAATGTCCCATTGTCCAAAGCAAGTCCTATGGCCCATCCTGGAGTTAATATGTGAGGGACTACAAAAAAGCATGAAAACTGGATGCTGTGTTTCTTTCACTGGAGGCTTCTGGTGTATTAGTCTACCACAATTAGGGTAAACCCTGCATACAGGAATAAATACACTGCTACAGATCACCCAGAGGAAGCTATACATTCTGCTACATGGATGTGCTAAGCCTTTCACTCATTCGTTCAATTAACAAGGATTTCTTGAGTGTGTAGGTCTGGGGATTTGGTATGGACAAGAGAGGTGAGCTATTCTGCGGGGTGTCAAAGAATCAATACATACAAAAATAAGAAAATTTCAGATGATGATAGTGCTATAAAGAAAATAGCATAATAGGGTAGGAAGTGACTAGGGGTGAGGAATGGCTGCTTTAGCTAAGGAGGTCAGGAGGGGCCTTCCTCAGAATGGGGAGCTTAGCTGAGATTTAAATGATGAGAGGGAGTTGGCCATGTGGAGCCCAAGGAAGAATGTTCTAGAAAGAGGGAACAAGGGCAAAGGAGGGAGGCAGGGATGCATCTTGACTAAGACTCAGCTTGACATGTTTTAGGACAGAAAGGCCAGAGTGATTGAATTGTAAGAAAAGATGGGAGAGAGTGGGAGGGAAGATCAGAGAGCAGGTAGGAGCCTTGTTGGACCTTTAAATACAGCCTTGAAGTACTGATTGAAGAGCTGTGACTCGTAGCTCCTTGCCCTGGGATTACCCCTCTGCACTTCCAGAAGTTAGAAGCTAGATCTAGGAACTGCTAAAAGGGGAGGGGCTCAGAAGGAAGTCAAAAAATATCCTAGCATTTGAGGACTAACGTCCCTGCCCTGGGAGTTGGGAGGCAGTGCAGTGAAAGACCTCCCATCGCCACCATCTACACACAGACAGGCATGATGTCTTGACATAGACTCAGGGACACTGTTAACCGAGTCTAATTATAACCAACATTTGTTTTCACGTACATCATCCAACTGCAGCCCTCATGTCCAGCCAGGGAGAGAGTCCAAGGAAGAAAACACTTGAGCAATCTTTATGCTAAACCCTAGGCTAAGCACTGTTCTACATGTTATCTCAGTTAATCTTCCCTACAACCCTGTGAAGAAGGTTATATTAACTATTTCCATCTAGCTGTGGAGGAGATAGGCTCAGAGTCCGTACAAGAAATGACAGGATTGCAGTTTCAACCTGAGTACTTTGATTCCACATTATAGGCTTGTCGACGCCCTCGGCTCTTGCTTTCTCATAGCAGGGCCTGTCATGGATGGGTGCCCAGGTTGCACGTTCTCCAAGAGCCTCATCTCCATATAAGGGTGTGCATGAGTCAGAGACACCTGGTGGGATTAAAACAAAATGCTTATATTACCTTGAGTTTGTCTTCCTTTATCAAACCGGAACACCAGGACTACCCTATGAGTACATAATAGATAGATAGATAGATAGATAGATAGATAGATAGATAGATAGATAGATAAACAAATAGGATATTATACATATATGTAAAAATTTCCTTGTCTGTTTACTTTTTCAAAGGAACAATTGGATCTATTGTTTTTAATTTAGATGTTCTTTTTTTAAAAGGTCACTAGAGTTTAAAGAAAAAATATTGAACATATTATTTTAAAATGTAACCAATACACTATTTAAGGATAAACTTATCTTGTTTCCTGACTTTTAAAATTATATATTACAAGAAGGAAATATATGTATCTTCATCCATATATATAAAATTCTGTAGTCAGAATAGCACTATTATAAATATTTTTGTGTTGTTAATTAAAGTAAACATTTAAAATATTCCACAATTTTTAAACCTGATTTGATATTTCTTCGTATTCGACAACCAAATTAGAAGTGGCCCAAACCTCTCTCAGTCCTGGAGAGGTCCCCTGCTCCAGCTGATTTGAAGCATAACAAGTCTAGGATTAACTTTGTTTTTCAAATTGTAGAGAAAAGTGACCTGTGTGGATTACGTTCAATCGGCAGTCCATGTTCAGACAGGGCGAGAACACGCTCAGAGGGTAAGCAGCCTGCTAACTTAGCGGAGGCTGCCAAGGAAGCCCTGTGCCTCCTTCCCGAGCACCAGCCCGCGTGGGACCCCCTGGGCTCGGGACCACCGTGCAGCGCCTGTCACGTGTCGCAGTTTCCTCGCTGGCCCCGGTTTGCGGCTGTAACTGGGCGTGAGCCTGCGTCCTAAATAACTCTCACCGCGGCCCAGCCTGATTACAATTCTTTCTCGATATAGTCTCTGATTTGCTTTCCAAAGGTCAGCAGCTTGAGTTACTGTACTGTTTCAGGGACGACCCGATCAGCGTGTATTTAGGAGAGGCGTTTTACAATTCGAAAAAGGAAATGGAGCTTCAGGGAACTGGGAAAACGCAAAACTGTTTTTTTCTTTACTCTTGATTGGTTCTTTTTGCAATATAACAATAAAGGAAGTAAAAATTAGGAAACTCTCAACAATGTCAGCATTCTTCCTTAGGTTCCTTATCCATACAGGGGTGCATTTTGACAAAGCTGTAATTATACTGAGAAACGTTTGTGTTTTGTCTTTTCTACTAATGTCATTAATTCCAAAAAAGAGAACCTTGGTTTTTAGAGAGGAGGTGTTACTTTTTATTTGAAAGACTGTAATATTACATAAAGTTGGGATAAATTGAAAAAAGTTTATTCATAAGACTGCCATCCTTACTAAACAATTCAAATATTTGCATTTTCTATTTCTACTTTGCTTTTGCATGTTCTATCTATACATATTTTACATAATGTGGCATATTTTACATAATAGAACTGTTCCGGTGATTGCCCACAAGCATTCACAGTTTTAAAAAAAGCATACATACTCCTACACTGTAAAAATCTCTTAAAACCTATTTTGAGTTCTCCTTACCAATCTTTATCCACACATTTCATTTTGACATTTATAATCAAAGCATGAATTCAATTTAATATTTTTATTTTGTTATTTTGCACTGTAAACCATGTAATATCTACTTACAGTCTTGGCCATTTTTTTCTTAAATTTTCTTTAAGATTTGAAAGAATTACAAAGGTAATTCATGTTTACTTGTTACAAGCAAAATAACCCAACATTTTGTGAAAGAAAAATTACATTCATCCCACACCCTATTCTATTCCATCCCCTGAAGTAATAAATATTAACAGCCTGAATTGCTCGATCCATTATTTTTTTCTCATCTTTCAGAAACAAACAATATATAAACAAATATATGTTTTTTCTTTTTTTTACAAAAATAGGATACTACGCACATTTCTTAACAACTCACTTTGGCATGTGTTTTCTTCCAGGTCAACAGATAATTTAACTTATTCTTTTAAATGGGTTTATATTCTACAGTAAGGATTTATCATAATTTATTCAGTTATTTTCCTAATGATGAACACTTCCATCATTTTCAGTTTTTTTACTCTAAAAACAATGCCGCCCTAAAACATCCATCGACATACATTCTTCTTTACTGTTACTTTTATTTCTGTGGGCCTGATTCTCCAAAATGGGATTTACAAGATCAACAGACATATACATTTGTATTTTAATTCTTAAAATCAACTTTACTGAGCTATAATGTTCATACAATTAAATACTTGCCATTTTAAGTGTACAATTTAATGAGTTTTGGCACATGTACACACAAATGCAACTACCCATACAATCCAGATATAAAACTTCCCTTTACCCCCAAAAGGTCTCTCTTGCTCCTTCACAAAAGAGCCCTTCTCCCACTGTCCACACAGTGGTCCATTTCCTGGGATTTCATGTCTTTGGAAACATCCAGTATGTAATCACTTATGTCTGACTTTTTTTACTTGGCATAATGCCTTTGAGATTCTCCCATCTTGTTGCTCGTATCGGTAGTTTCTCCCTTTTTGCTGCTGAGTGTAATTTTGAGAGTAGCAAGTTACTTTCCAAAGAGGTAATAGCCAGTCACATTCCTGCCAGCAATGAACAGGAAGGTCTTTGTCCCTGAATCTTTACAAGGACTAGATGTTCTCCTGCTCTTTAGTTTTGCCCATCTTGCAAATGAACACTGGTATCTTGTTATTCCCTGAATTTGCTGCCTTGATCTCAGAGGTTGTGCTTCTTGGATTTGTTCTTTTACGAATTATCTGTACACATCACTTACCCATTTTTCTATTGGATTTTAATATGTAGGAACTCTTTGTTTGCTAAGAATTTTAACCTTTGTTGTAGATATTATAGTTTTCCTGCTCTATCCTTTAGCCTCTGACTTTTTAATAGTGTTTTTTGTCATAAAACTTAAAAAGGTTCAGGTAGTTAAACATGACTATCTTTGGCTTGTATAGCTTCTGGATTCCCTGAGAAGCGTAATGTATATGTACTTTTGTATTCTGCTTCTTCACTTAAGATATAAGAATTTCCCATTTGTGACATTTGTCAAAATTATAACTGTTAATGGCTGCATACTATCCCATCCTGAGAGGGCTCATAAATTAAAATTATTATTCTCTTGGCTACTTACATCATTCTGATTGTTCATTTTCTATTACCATATCTTGTGCACCTGCCTTTTTCTACTTATTCAATTACTCATTTTCAATAATTTCGCAGGAGTCATGCCCTAGATTTTGAATATATCATGTAATTTAAAAAACAGATCAGTAATCTAAAGAAATGTCAGCATAGCATCCTTAATGATTTCATAGTTGAGGGTAACGTGGGGCCAGTCATAGACCTAGAGGTTCAAGGGATGACATACCAACCGCACATGTGTGCCTGAACCCACTGCTCTCTGGTTTGTCGTGGATAAGCAGCTGACCCTCGGTGTTACTAGCTTTGTGCTCGCCCACAACTAATTCAAGAGTTCCGTCTCCTCCCTCTGCCAGCTCCTCTTCACTGCTGGGTAAACAAGCTCAGAGCTGAGTAGGCAGAGCCTCAATCAGATCCCAACTCTGACTCTGACTTCAAAGCCTGGTCTTCACACTGTATCTGTGAATAAAGTACCACCTACACAGCACAGAGCACGTTACGGTTTACAAAAGCCCTTTTCTATCCTTTTACACTGGGATTCCCTTTCTGCCTCCCCCAGTCCAGTGAATGCCTTCTCATTTTTTAAGATGCTGATGAGATACCTCCTCCTGCAAGCAGTTTTCCCTCTCACTGGATGGTCTAAGCATTCACAGGCCATGTTTTTTTTCCAGTGTTTTTAAAATTAACGTATCATTGATATACACTCTTATGAAGGTTTCACAAGAAAAACAATGTGGTTATTACATTCACCCTTATTATCGAGTCCACCCCCACACCCCATTGCAGTCACTGTCCATCAGTGTAGTAAGATGCCACAGAGCCCCTACTATTTGTCTTCTCTGAGCTACACTGTCTCCCCCATGACCCCACACACACCACATGCACCAGTCATGATACCCCACAATCCCCTTCTCCCTCCCCTGCCACCTGCCTTCCCCCCCCCCTCCCCTTTGGTAACCGCTAGTCCCTTCTTGGAGTCTGTGAGTCTGCTGCTATTTTGTTCCTTCAGTTTTGCTTCGTTATTATACTCCACAAATGAGGGAAATCATTTGGTATTTACAGGCCATATTTTTGCCTGTCATTTCCATCAGTCTCCCTGACTAAACCCGGGCCCCCTGGCCACTTTGGGTCTATCAGGAGAAGGGCAGGAAGGGCCTTTCCAGGTTGAGAGTAGAGACGGGTCCAGCTGGTGGGAGCAGGCTGGAGGTGTGTGATGAGCTGGGTGATGGAGCTGGTAAGGTTGGCTGGGGTTGAGTTGCTGAGAACCTTTCTTGCCTTGCATCCCATGGTCAGTGTGGAGATGATGTAGGGGCTTAAATATGATCAGCCGTGGGTAAGTGGTGATGACAGAGTGGGTCCTAGCAGGGGTCGCTGGGACAAAGGAAAAGGGAAGGGTCTGGATTCCAAAGAAAAATTGGACTTTGAAACAGTACGTCTTGGCTGCTGTAGTGCCTATTGCTGTTCAGGAACTCCTGGATTGGTTTCTCCCTTAAGAACTTGACAATCCAGCCAGGGTTGGGTGTGCATGCACATTGGGGGTAGATATGGCAAAGTAAGGTAAGTGGCTGAGTGTATGCAGGCTGTGGGGCCAGTCTGCATGGGATCGAATCCTGGTGAGTGACTGCATGTAAGTTACCTGACCTCTCTATGTCTTAGTTATTTTCAGCTTTAAAATGAGAGTATGTGTCTCATTGTGGGTTGGGAGAAGTCAGAGCTAAGGAATGTAAAGTGCTTGACACATTATGGGCACTCAATAAACAGAATCTATTATGGTTGTAAGAATATTGCAAGTTAGCCCAGAGCAGGGAACGCTTATATCTGCCTGGAGCAGCTGTAAGATTTCACAAGGAGGCTCAAGGGTGAGCATGCTGGGGGGACGGGGGACCCATGCCCCAAAGGCACAGAGAACCGAGGGTCTTCCTTGTTGGGGGAGGAGGGGGTGGTAGAGGGAAATGGGTAGAGGAAATGCACACTATAAACTCAGGACTTACCAGTCTTGTCTCTTTGGTGGTCTGACACATGGTCAGCTCCCAAATTTTTGAGAAATGAATTAATATTTCCAAAATATTTTTAAAATATTTAAAAACATTTTTAAAGATTAGTTTCATTTAAAAAAACACTCACTGCAAAAATGTTACCCATTCATTAAAGAAACTTTAGAAAATAGTGAACTGAGTTATAGTCACTCTACTGACTTGGATAGAATGAAGCAGAAATTAGGCAGCCTTTTCAGATTACTCATATTAATTATAAAGTTGTTCAACATAACAAAAGATTGTCTAATATGAACGTATCTAATCTCTTCAAGCTTCCTGTTAAATAACAGCACACACAGGCAAATTTCTGTGGCGTAGTGTAGGCCATACATACATTAACTTCTAGATGGGTGTGGTGTAAGGGACACCCCTCTTCACGGCTGGCCAGGCCGGTGCTCACTGTGGATTGGATGCAGGATAAGGGCTCCTCCATCTGAGGGAAGGCCAGAGCCTTCAGCCAGAGACTCCTTTTGTCTTCAAGGTTGGAGAGCAGGAGGTCAGCATGCCACTCTTGCTGCCACTCCTGCAGCGGCGGGCATGAAGGCCCTCAGGCTCTCCAAGCTCAGGGCTTTTGAATTCTGGAGTAGGGAGTGGCTTTCTGAGATTGATTTCCTTGGGGGTGTTGCCCTCCATAGTCTGATTTGATGGGTACATGCAGGTGAGCAAACCCTTGCATGTGGGGCCTAGCTATTGCTTGTGCATATTTGGCTCTACTGCTGGTCTTATGAATATGCAAATCAGCAACCCCAATGTGGGGACACCGATACATGTGTTGACCCTCCATAGAATAGGGCAGCCCCTCTGTGTTGGTAACTGATAAGACACCTTGCCACAACTAGGACTTAGAGTCATGTAGTTCATGTACATGCCCACTCCACACACATAAAAGGAAGAAAATCATAATTTCCCATAATCCACCATGGCTAACATTTTTTGGAGGTCATGTGTATGTTGTGTATGTATTTATATGTTGTTACGTTTTACACATCTGTGCAGACACACATTTTGAAAAAATTAAAAACTGCAGAATTAAAAATGAGATAATACTATACATATTGTTGCATATCTTATTTTTCACTTGAACGTAAATGAATGTATATATTTCTGGGTTTGCCACTTTTAACTAGGTCATCTTGAGCAAGTTACTTAACCCCCTATGCTTCAGTGTTCTCATCTATAAAAATAAAAATACAAGTATTTTATCACAGGGAGTTATAATTGTAATGATTAAATAAGATAATACAGATAGAGTGCTCAATTAGGGTCCAGTAAATGTTACTTACTATTATTAAGTGATTAAATATTTTCCAAAATATTAAATGGCTGTATAGCATCCCATCATATCAATACACTGACATATATTAAATAAATACATGTGTATGTATGTAAATATATTTATGTGTTATTTATATTATACATTATTTATATATATGATATATATCTGGCATATGTATTGATATATTGATATAGTGGCATGTGTATATAATGGCATACGTTTATACATATGCTACTATATCAATACATATGTATATTATATATACACACATGCACATGCTTTATATATATATATATACACACACATATTATCTATATATAAAACCCATTGCCTACCTTTAGACATGTTTCTTTTTCAGTATTATAAATAATTATCTTAGTCCATTTGGGCTGCTGTAACAAATCATCATAGATTGATGGCTTAAATAGCAAACACTTGTTTCTGCCAGTCCTGGAGGCTGGGAAGTCCAAGATCAAGGTGCTGGCAGATTCAGTGTCTGCTGAAGCTGCCTCCTGGTTTGCAGATGGCTGTCTTCTCATTGTGTTCTCATATGGTAGAAAAAGCAGGCTAGCTCTCTGGCCTCTTCTAAGGGCGCTAATCCTCTTCATGAGAGCCCCACCCTTATGAGCTAACCACCTCCCTAGGCCCCACCAAATACTATCATGTTGGGGATTAGGGTTTCAACATAGGAATTTGGGAGGAACTCAAATACCCAGTCCATAACAACTGTCCTTCAGTGAACATCCTTACAAGTAGTTTTGTATATCACTGATTATTTCATTAGGAGAAATTCCCAGAAGTGTAACCGGTGAGTTAAATAAAATAATATCTTAAGTATTTTGTCCAGTTGTAACCTGTTTTATTTTAAATACCAATATGTTAAAATGCAGTGGAATCAGAAAAAGCACCATCAATATTTTCACCCACTTCTGGACGTTTCATAATGGTAGTCATACAACATATGTGATCTCATTGTGGCCAGGAGTTGTGCTCAGTTCCTCTTAACGCTGTTTAGTATCCCATGGCCACACCTGTTTCATGGCCTCCATTAGGCTGTGTCTCCATTTGACTATGCATTGGTATCCAGATTCTACTCAACATCTTAGGCTTACTACATTTGTAGGCTAAGACTAGAAGAATAACTATTATTTCCCTTGGAAAGCTTCTTTTGGAAATCCTAATACCATAATGACCTCCAAAATTGTTGGATAAGACAGCCTCAAAACTCTCAACTTTGATGTATTACTTTTTTTTCATATATCTCTCAAGAAACCTTTAAAGACTGCTCCAGGTGCCCCAGTGAGGATAAAATCATCCATTGCAAAATTTGGGAAAATGTTCTCCTTTGAGGAAGGTGATTTCTATCTTGCTGCACTCTAGTCCCCAAACCCTGGAACTGAAAGCACTCGTATAGATCCTAGGCCAGCCTGCTTTTTTAACAGAAGAGAAAGCAGGTCCAGAAAGGGGCAGTGCTTATCCAGAGTCACCTCATTAGCAGGGGGCAGAGGTGACCTGGACCCTATCTTCTGACGCCAAGCCCAGCGGCCTTTCTGCTGGAGCACCCTGTGGCTCTGAAGGCGTGACCTTGGCCAGCCCCTGCCACTGCTTGAACTCCTTCCTTACTGAACCCACAGCTCTGGGCCGCCCAGATGACTCAGACTTGAGGCTTAGGAGGGGTCAGGGTGGAGTGGTAGGTGGTGCAAGAGTGGCAAGTTACTCAGAGGAGGGAGTGAGACTCTCAGACCAGGAATCTGAGAAGACATCATGGAGCTGGGCCAGTAGGATTTGGGCATAGGCCAGGAACAGTCTAGAAGCTGTACAAGCAGGACCAGTAGGAAAGAAGTCTGGAAAGGCTGAATGGAGGGCCCTGCCTGCAAGCCACAGGGGTGTGGGCTTTTAGTTCTGCAAAGTTGGGGAGCTACTGAAGGGTGTTCTGGTTTGTTTTTTGTTTGTTTTGCTAGGAAAATATATCTCAAACTTACTATTTTCACCATTTTAAAGAATCCAATTCAGTGGCATTAATTGCAATGTTGTGCAACCATCATCACTGTTTCCAGAACTTTCTCATTACCCCAAACAGAAACTCTACCCATTAAGCAATAACTCCCATTCCACCCTGTGCCCAGCCCCTGGTAACTTCTTATCTGCTGCTGCCTCTGTGAATCTGCCTATTATTCATATTCCATATAAATGGAATCATACTGTATTTTGTCCTTTTGTGCCCAGCTTCTTTTGCTTAGAAATATTTTAAAGATTCATCCATGTTATAGAATGTATCAGAATTTTATTCTTTCTTTTCTGGTGCTCTCACTCTATCATATTTTTGTTTGCTTTCATTTTCATAAAATATACATAACTTAAAATTTCCCATTTTAACCATTTTTAAGTGTAACAGTTCAGCCGCATTAAGTACATTCACACTGCGTATGGCCATCCATCTCCAGAAATTTTTCGTCTTCCCATATGAAACTTTGTCCCAGTTAAACACTAATTTCCCATCCCTGTCCTCCAGTCCCTGGAGACCCCCTTTTACTTTGTTTCTAGGAATTGACTATTCTAGATTCCTCAAATAAGAGAAACCATACAATACTTGTCCTTATGTGACTGGCTTATTTCACGTAGCATGAAGTTTTCAAGGCTCAACCATGTTGTGGCAGATCAGAATTTCATTCACTTTTAAGCATGAGTAACTGTTATCCATTCACCCATTGTTGGATAGTTGGGTTACTTCCGCCTTTTGGCTGTTGTGAATAATGCTGCTGTGAACAAGGGTGTGCAAATTTTTGTTCAACTCCTTGCTTTCAAGTCTTTGGAGTCAATATGGAATTGTTGGATCGTATGGTATTTCTATGTTTAACTTTCTGAGGAACCACTGAACTGTTTTCCACAGAGGCTGCATCATTTTACATTCCCACCAGCAAGGCACAAGGGTTCCAATGCCTCTGCATCCTCAACAATACTTATTATGTTCTGTTTTCATTCCTTTTTATGGCTGAATAGTATTCCATTAGATGTATATATCACATTTTGTTTATCCATTCATCTGTGGATGGGCACTTTGGGATCGTTTCCACCTTCCGCTATTGTGAGTAATGCTGCTGTGAACATGGGCATATAAGTATTGTTTGAATCCGTTTTTCAAATTTTTGGGGTGTATATCTAGGTGCTGGGTCATACGGTAATTTTGTTTTTTTTGAGAAATCATCAAACTGTTTTCCACAGTGGCCGCACCATTTTACATTCCCACCGGTAATGGACAAGGGCCACCGGAGGGTTTTGAGCAAGGCTGGAATGAGATAATCCTTCCTCAGTCATCTCCTCTCCTGGCCTCCGGCAGGATCCGCAGGGACTGGAAATCCCTTCCATGGAAACTGCCTGCCTCTGGGCTAGTGCAGCACCACACCTGAGGGTTTCTTCTCCTTTTGGTGTCAGTATTTAATTCTGTGGTGATTCTCCTCTGAATCCTAATAGATCCCACTCTATGAAAATTCTGAGCACAATTATTAGATCTCCCTTATTCCAGCATATTTCTGCTTTCTTATGTATTTTCTCCTCTCCTTGAAAACTTTCCTATTAGAGACTACTGGATTCAGGGAAAGGGCTGGTGTCCTGGCTCTGTGACCCTCAGTAAGCCACTAACATTTTCTGGGCTGTTGCCTCATGGAGGAGGTTGAGAGATGTGATGTCTGAGTTAGTTTTTCAGAAGACTGTCTGTCATGCTACTTGGAAAAAAAGAACACAGTTAGGTTAGATAGTATACCTCACGTTACTTCTGAGATCCCCAAGCCTGATGTTTAACTTCTAAAACTGAGACCCTAATTATATTTAAATTTTTCTATCCAACTTCCAGGGGTGGCTTATGTCTTAAAACATTTTTTTTAACTTCAGTCCATGTGGAATAATTCAAGTTCACATTCCACATGCATTTGCAGTGTTATTATTATGTTTCATTCATTTTAGAATAACAATATTTATCTTGTCTTGAATTTTGGTGGATGGTGGGTGCCGATAAAATCATCAAGGCATATTTTATTTGTCACAGTTTATACATTTGTGGGTAATCTTTTAAATTTGTTCAAAACCAGTAAATACCATGTAATTTTACATATATAGAAAATACAAATATATATATTTACATTTATAGTAATATATAAAAATATTCATATATGTGTATATATATATATACTTATATGTGTATATATACTTTTTATATTTATATGTATACTTATATATTTATATATACTTACAAATATAGAATGTAACTATGTTCTTTATGTTAATACAATGTAAGAAAGTGGTTTTTTGGTTGGATTGTTTTCTAGATGACCAGCTGTTTCTGCTTTGACTGCTGTTTGATAAATTTACAACAGGGAGAGGTGATAAAATTACTGCACTTGGAAAATAAATACAAGAATAAAGCACTAGATATTTTATATGTTGCCATTTTCCTATAGACTAAAAATTTCCTTGCACCCACGAATGCACACATTTTTATAAAGATTTGTGTAATGCAGTACTACCCATGATTTATATTAATTGGTTTGTCCTAGATTAGGAAATCCTAAACTGTTTTGTTTATGGACTCTGCCGACTCATTTGTATCTATTTCTCAGAAACAGAGCTCCAGAACACAGGCTGCTCATCTCACAGCCTGCTGGATAGTGAAATCTCTAAAAGAAAACAATGTTTATAGTTGCTCTGATTCAGCACAATTTACTTTATTTTTGGCAAAGAAAACTAAAGAATTCTCTGCTACTTCTCAGCCATAGTCAATAGAGCTTTGAGTTCCTTGTCCAAATGCTCACCAATGCAAAGGCTGCCTCTGGAGAAAACACCAGGGTGCCAGTGGGGACACACCAGGCCAGATGCCCCTTGGGCAGCACCATGTCTTTTAGGTAGCCTTGCATGGCACATTTGTTTGCAAAATCAGGACTGATTCGCATTGTTGTAATTTTAATTTGAAGCAAAATGAAGAAACATATATCCAGACAGAGACTTAACAAAGAGGGAAATTCTGACACATGCTACAATATGGCTGAACCTTGACATTATGCTCAGTGTAATAAGCCAGCCACAAAAGGCCAAATTCTGTGTGATTCCACTTCTATGAGGAATACTCTGTTAGAGTCATCAAACATCATAAATCTCATAGGGAAAGTAGAGTGGGGGTTGCCAGGAGCTGGGAGGGGGAATGGGGAGTTAGTGTTTAATGGAACAGAGTTTCAGTTTTGCAAGATGGAAGAGTTCTGGACTTGGATGGTGGTGATGGTTGCATGATAGTGTGAATGTACTTAGTGCCACTGAACTGGACACTAAAAAATGGTTAGTGTATTTTATCACAATAAAAAAGAAAATTCAGATACAGAATCTATCCCAAATCTGCACAGCTTCATACATTTAGGCCTTGGCTTATTAAACAGAAATCTGCTTAGCCTCCTTTACTGTACACTGAGCCTTTTCTTTTCTTTCTTTTTTTTAACTTTTATAAGTCAGTTTAAAACTTAGTGAGGGGGAGATTTGGGGACTTTTTTAAGACAATTAGTCCTTCCAGATTAAAGTCACAATCAGACTTGGCTTAGATGCAATAAATTCAGTGGTGTTAGTCTCAGGGCCAGAACTCTACCATGTAATCCGAGTTACCCAGGTGAGCCCAGCCTGCTTGCAGACCACATAGAATTAAACTAGGAATCCATAATAGGAAGAAAGCTGGAATACCCCCAAAATACTTGAAGATTAAACAACATACTTTTAAATAACAGCGTCAAAGCATAAGGCTCAGGAGAAACTTAAAAATATTTTGAATATACAGAGAACTCTTAAAACTCAACAAGAGGCAAAGGACAACTCAATTAAAAAATGAGCAGAGCACCTGAGCAGACATCTCACCAAAGAAGATATAGAGATGGCAAATAAGCATATGAAAAGGTGCTCAATGTCATATGTCATCAGGGAAATGCAAATTAAAACGAGATACCACTATACACTTACCAGAATAGCCAAAGTTGAAAACACTGACAACACCAAATGTTGTTAAGGACGTGGAGGAACAGGAACGCTCATTGACTGCTGATACGAAATGGTACAGCCACTTCAGAAAACAGTTTGGTAGTTTCTCACAAAACTAAACATACTCTTACCATATGGCTCAGCAGTCATGCTCCTTGGTATTTACGCAAAGGAGCTGAAGACTTATGTGCACACAAAAACCTGCACATGGATGTTTATGGCCGTTTTCTTTTTAATTGTCAAAACTTGAAAGCAACCAAGATGTCCTTCAGCGGGTTAATGGATACATAAACTGCTATATACTGGCAATGGAATATTATTCAGCACTAAAAAGAAATAAGCTATCAAGGCATAAAAAGACGTGGCAGAAACTTAACTCTACATTACTAAGTGAAAGAAGCCAAGCTCAAAAGGCTACAAACTGTATTATTCCAACTATAGGACTTTCTGGAAAAGATAAAACCACAGGGACAGTAGAATGAGCAGTGCTTGCCAGGGTTTCTGGGGGAGGTATGTGGGAACTCTGTAGTCTCTGTTCAATTTGCTTGAATTTAAACCACTCTAAAAAAAATGTCTGGAATTAGATAGGGATGATGGTGGTATGGCTCTGTGAATGTACTAAACCACTGAATTGTACGCTGTAAAAGAGTGACTTTCACAGCTTATCTTGATAAAGCTGTTATTAACAATATACCTATTTCATAAGGTTCTTGATCAGATTAAAAAATGGTCATGAGGCATTTTATACATGTGTATTATTATAATACTTTGTAAACATTGTTTTTAAATACCTGTCCCTTTCTACCTATAGACGTAAACCCCTCCAGAGCCTGGACTTCCTCTTTTCATTTTTCATTTGTATCCTCAGGCTCAGCATGGTACTGGGCACTGAGAAGATGCTCAGTGTCAGTTTAATGAAGGAATTGGGGGTGAGAGATAAAGTAGAGAGAGGGCCACAGATGACTCCAGGCCTCCTAATCTGGGCAAACAGATGGATCGCAACCAACAGGGACCCTAAGATGGGAAGCAGGTTTCATTTTGTTTGTTTGTATGTTGAGTAAAGTATATTCTAGCTTAAACAAATTGTATCTGAGCTGTCCATGGAATGCCCGGGTTAATTTATCCAACTTTTAGCTTAAAATACAGGTCTCAAGCTCAAGAAAGAAGTGTGGAATAAAGCTAGACAATGTGTAGTCAGTCCCAGGTTGCTAAGCAGTGGTCTGTGGGCCAGATGCACACTATTAATGGGTTTCATTTGGCCAGGGCAATTATTTTTAACAGACATTATTTTTCAGAGTAGTTCACGATCCCAGAAATATTGAGCAGACGGTACAGAGAGTTTCCCCTGTACCCCTCTCCTCCACACATGCACAGCCTCCCCTACATCACTATCCCCCAGCAGAGTGGCGCTGCCTGTTACAGTCAGTGAGCCCACACTGATACACCATCACCCCCCGAAGTCCGCACTTTACGTGAGGGTTCATTCTTGGCATTGTACCTTCGATGGGTTTGGAGAAATGTATAATGGTATGTATCCACCATTATAGTATCATACAGGATAGTTTCATTACCCTAAATATCCTCTGTACAATCTTTTCAATAAATGGCCAACAATGGAAAATTGGGAGATTTGTCTTACAAACCAACTATTTCAATTTCTGCCAAAAAAATGAGACATCTGGTAACCCTGATCCCATATTCTTCAAAGGCAGGGACTGGCTAGTGCTGAATAGGGGCTGCACCTTTTGAGCAGGTGGGCTTGCATACTCTGCTCTGCTTCACTCATTTTGCTCTCTCCTGCCCCCAGGTTATCTTAGTTGGCTCCTTTCATCTTAGGTAGATGGCAGTTGAAACACGGAGATGAGGGCGTGAGGAGAGAAAGCAGCCAAGCATGGATCCTTCAGGAACACTGAGGATGAAGGATTCAGAGGCCAGGGCACAGAGGCAGGTCTGTGTTCGGTGGCCCTGCCAGCTCAGAGCCCTTTCCTCGGTTTCCCTAACAATTGGCTGGTCTTGCTGCTTCATCAAGAATCCAATCCAGGCTGATCTTGTACTTGGAACTCCTTTCCACAATGCTTTTATTCCTCTTTGCCTTTCCTGGCAGAAGGTTATTGGAAACTGGAAATTAAAAGTATCTCAGTTCTTCCCATTCATTGTGGTGGAGCACTTGGATTGGGTGGTATAAGTGAATGAGACAGCGAGTCTTGAGGCATTTCACCAAAATGATTAACTACCAAAATGTTGGAGAACCATGCTTTGTCATATACAGTAAAAATGGCCTGGAATAATTACAATTACTCTTTGTAAGGTCCTATGGGTAGTTTTCTCATATCCTAATAATAGTAGTAAGTAACAGATGGATAGCACTTTAGAATGTAAAAAGTGTTTCTTAACATACATTATTCTAAACTCACCACCCTCTCATGACATAGATATCAAACTTCCCTTTGTATGGTAGTTCCATTTCAAAACTATTTATATTAACATAGATTCTGGAGATTCCAGATTCTGTTTACTGTACCTTGCAAAGGCCAGCATAAAACTCATGCCAACTGATGTTGACACTAGTAAATCAACGTTGGAAGGTACTTAAAAACAGGAAAAGCCTGTGGAAAATGTCTTGGCTTAGCGACTTTTGAGTGAGATGTAATAAATGCTGGTTCTGAGGACAATGAACAATTCAAACCATCTCAGGTGTGATACTGAGAAGGAAAATGAAATCTCCATTCACTCAATAATAATTAATAGAAGGCCTATATTCCAGGTACTCTGTTAGGTACTGAGACTCTGTAATTGCTCAGATCTTGCCTACTCTCGACCTTGGAGGGTCTACAGTTGAAAATCATGAAATGAAATGAAGAGATTTGTCTTCAAAAGCTTCCAATGATTTTGCTTTTCAGAGTTATCTTTTTCCCCTATTGTGGATCTTAAGCTTAAGCTACAGTTTCATCTTTTATGTACCTATATAATAATCCAATGCATTGTCCTTTATGTAGGAATATATAAGGGTCTGGGGGAAAAGTAGGTAAGGGTCTATGGCTATGATGTGGTGAGCCCCTAGGAGCCTGTACTAATTTATTAGCCGTTCTGTGAAATCTACCCCAAAGGATTTCATGGAGCCTCCAAGAAGGACCCATAGAAGAAACCCCACAAATGCAAAGACCCTTGGCTAATGTCCCCTAACCTGTCAATAGAAAGCAATTTATGGACTTGTATTCAGCTGGGATCACTACCTAAGAGGACCAGGAAGACAACAGTAAGGAAACAGAGAGGGACTTGTGAAAAGGAAGAGGGACAGAAATCAAAGACTATTTTCACCCTTCATTGGGTCTTGGGTCCCCCTGAATCAGTATCCTTGGGGTTATCTTGAGAGGTGATTTTATTCTGCCAATCTTCCAACAGTCAAGGGCAAGTAAGGTGCTGTGGGCAGGTGTGTGTGCGCACACAGTCAGGCTGCTGCTGTGAACTTGGGTGCTGCCTGCGGCTAAAGAGACCTTCCACCTTTCACCTACCACCTACACTGAATGTTGCAGACCTACAAACCACTCAGGGGCGGAAACTCTCAAGCGTCCCTTCTATCAGCACTTCACTCCCCTCCTCACCCTAGCCAAACAGCCCCATAGAAGGTTTCCTGGGAATGGCAAGCCAGCAGGAAAAGCTGGTTGAACAGCCAGTCTGTACGTCCCAGCACCAGCCCTTCGCCCCAAGATCTTCTGCTATGGAAACTCTATGTGCAGAAGGAATAGGAAACAGGAACTTGTTTCTGCCTTTTTTTCCTCCTTCAATTTAAAAGCCTTGTTAATCCTCAAGGATAGTCGGCCAAAGTGTTATGACTACTCAACAGCGTTCTTGCCATATTCACGGGAGGAAATGATCTCATTTTGCTTTTAATAGCAAGAGTGTGTTTTTGAGGATCTTTTCTTTCACCACAATTATTGCACAAATTACTCCAACAGCTGATTCTCAAGGCCTGTCAGAGTCCAACAGCAGATAATAAAACTGAATTAGGTGAGAGGCTCTGAAAGTGCCACCCCCATGGAGTTCCCTTCCGTCTTCCATTGTTAAATATTCCTTTGGAGTTCATCTAGTTTCCCACCCTTGCTCCACGTGCATTCTACCCTCTCCATTTTTGTCAGATCTACCTAGTGTTGTGTTCTGTCTGTGATTGTTTACATTTTGTTGTCCTTTTTCATATTTATTCTTAAATTAACTCACACCATATTCTTATTTTAAGAGGAAACTTTTGGAAGCAACCTAAATGTCTATTACAGGATAAATAGACAAAGAAACTGTGGTATACACACACACACAAATATTATTCAGCCATAAAAAAAAAAAGGAAATCTTGTCATGTGGGACAACCTGGATGGTCCCTGAAGGCTTTATGCTAAGTGAAATAAGTCAGAGAAAGACAAATACTGTACGATCTCACTTGCAGGTGGAATTGAAAACAAAAACAGAAACTAAATTCATAGATGCAGAGAGCAGATTGGTGGTTGCCAAAGGGAGGGGGTTGGGGGAAGGTGAAATGGGTGAAGGGGATCAAAAGAAACAAACTTCCAGTTACAAAACAAGTCCTGGGGATGTCATGTACAGTATGGTGACTATAGGTAGTAACACTGTGTTGTATATTTGAAAGTTGCTGTAAGAGTAAATCTTAAAAGTTCTCATCACAAGAAAAAAATTGCAGTTCTTTGTGGTGATGGATGTCAACTAGCGTTATTGTGGTGATTTTTTGCAATATATGCAAATACTGAATCATTATCTTGTACACCTGACACTAATATACTGTTTGTTTTATGTCAGTTGTATCTCGATAGAAAACATACAAAGTCTGCAACTTACTCTTAGATGGTTAAGCAATAAAATAAGTATGTGTGTATGTGCAGAATAAAAAAGGAAACATTACTGCATAAGTGAGGAAACAATATAATATGTACACTATGTTATCCTAATAAAATGATGATATTCTAGATGGCATCTTGACCTAGGCTCTCTTCATCAAGAGAGGTTAAATTCAGTGTTAAGAAGGAGTTAAAGGCTGGTAATCAGCAAACTGAGACTTTCTCCTGAAGAAGGATTGAAGGATTGAAAGAGACTTGAAATGAGACTTTATTACCATGTGCACCTTTAGTTGGTGCCCTGCCACATTCCATCTAAAATCGTTCCTCGAATCCCACAGTGTGAAAAGCACTAGTTCAGGATGCTAATGCCTCCTACTTATACACATATCTTACCTAGAGAGGCTACACTTGAATCTATGAGGTTTCTGTAAGGACTGAATCAGATAACAAAGGTGGAAACATCTTGGACAGTGTGGCCCATAATGATCTTGCGATAAATGCTGGCTGAATTTTTATGTGCAAGCTATGAAGCACTACGTATATAAGCGCTATGTTAATTGATGAAATGATAGTCCTTGATGCAACTGAGCAGGTGGACCTTGAAGAGGGAAGGAAGTGGCCCTGATTGACTCAGGAAATCCCTAGGAAGCTAGATGTGTATTTGAAGAGTCAGAAAGGAAGAAAAGAGGAAGCACAGATTGACCACCCGCTCCAGTTTGGTCCAGAACCACCTTTGAGCTCTGTGCCACCAAAGGCAAACTTCATTTTGGAAAAATCTTTGGCATCAGTAACTTTTAGAGTTGTTTTTACTCCCCTGATCATTTTTATTGCATCAAATAGGGAAGCCAACATCTAAATAAACAGGAAACCTTACTTCTAATCACTCTTCAAATGCAGTAGAAATACTATGATCACCTATTCATGTGTCCAAAATATTTTCTTCATATATAATAAATCAGTGTAGGAAAGGAATTTCATGACTTAGATATGTCGGGCCAACAGAATGTGATCTTAATGATATTTTACCTTGATAAAATACTTTGGAATTTGGGAAGCATTTTCACCTGTTATACCTTATTTAATCCTTACTACAGACCTTTGAAAATATCCAAAGGCTCTTTTCATGTATGTCCATGAACATTTATTTTGTATAGCATAGGTATGCATGTCATGCTCCTAGAAATCCTAGTACTTTTACCTTTTTGTTTTTGCTGCAATTTGAGGGGAAATTATAAGAAACATTGTATATCAGTTTCCCCATCTGCAATCTGGGGAACTGCAATGTTCATATAAATAAACTAGTCAAGATAATTCTGGTCTGTGAATGTTTTATAAGGTAATTTATCGAAATGAGAGCTAAATTTGGAATTGTTCACTGGGCTATGCAGACTGATTCCCTGTAAGTGCGGCGCCCCGGCCAGGACTCTGCAGATGGGAAAGATAACTCAGTGATCTCAGCAGGGCAGTACCAGCCGTGCCAGCTTGTACAATCCACAGCTTTATGGCCAGGATTGCAGAAGCATGGCTTCCGCTCCTGTGAAGGGAGAAAGAACAAGCAGCTGAGCAGATGAGAAAGTTAGAAAAGGAACAGCCTCTGTATTACCTGAAATCACCCAGCTTTGGCTTGTCCAAAAACGATTTTCCCTTTCAAAGTCACTTTGTAAGCATTGACCATACCAGAATAATCAGCATTCCTTGTGGCTGGCTGAAGGGTGAGTCAGGATTCTAAATTCTGGCTGCAGTGCTGGGGAAAATGGAAACACACAGTGAAGGAGTACATCATGATGTCAGCAGTTTCCAAACACTGGTCAAAATGCTGAAACATGGTTTTGTGATGCAATAAATGCTTCTGAATGCCCACAAAAAATGAGGCAAAGCGTTTGCTAAAAACAGGGCATGGCATTTACCTTCAAGCAGGCAGAAGTTTTGATATGCTTTGCCGAGCCTCCACCAGCCACCATTACTGCGTGCTGTTGGAATTTGATAGATGCACAGGAAATGCTACAAAGTGGGGGGAGAGGTGCAACAGGCTCCCCAAACTCAGTGTGGGTAGCCCTAAATGCCATTCCCTAAATGAAACCCCTCTGTCCCTTCATCAGCGATCCAAATCCAAGTTTCAGGAATTCTTTATCAGTTCCTAAACTTTACATCACATTGAGAGACAAGGATCGCCAAAATGTCAACACATAAAATTTTGTGTAACTGACATACAAAGAACTCTTTCAAATCAAGAAGAAAAAGGCAAACAATGAAACAGAAAAAAATGAAAATGGGCCCTTATCAAAATAGGAATCTTGAACAGCTTACAAATATGTGAAGAGATGTTCAATCTCACTCGTAATGTGGGAATTGCTAATTGAAAAGATGAGATAACGAGTGAAAACTTATGTTCACACAAAAAGCTGTATATGAATGTTCATAGCAGCTTTAATTATAATAGTAAAAAATTGGGAACAGCATAGGGGTCCCTTCCACGTGTGTTGGCTAAACTGTGGTCTATCCCTACCATGGAATACTACTCAGTGATAAAGGAACAAGCCACTGATACATGAAACAACTCTGATGACTCTCTAGGGAAGTATGCTGAGAGAAAAAAGCCAGTTCTAAAAGGTTACATATTGCATAATTCCATTTACCTAACATTTTGGAAAAGGCAACATTTTGGAAAAGGAGACTAGGGATTAGGGAAAGGAACAGGACTGGGGTGAGGACCATTAAAGGAGACTGTATCTGTAATATTTTAATTGCCTAAAAGCCATTCTTTTGCCAGGTATAAATTCAAATGTTCTCTTTTGTAGTTACAATTCATAACTGAAAGACATTTCCCTAGTCTCAAGCTGATGTTTCTTAAAATGAAGTCTGAGTACATTTCACGAGATTTAGAAATTGATCACTGATTCATCCTTGACAAACTTATGACTTCTGTATAATCTAGACTGGCCATTTGTGTTAATGTCCAAAGAAAAGAGCTGGAGACACAGCTAACAAATGTATAGTATTAGACTTAGGATCCCCTTTTCTTAACACCACTGCAATTAATTGAGTTAATCAGGTCACAAGTATAGCTTACAGCCCCTTATGAGATGTGGGTGGCATTACAAGTTTAGTTCATGCTGAAAACATCAGTTCTTTTTGGGATTTGTAGGAACTCTGTATAATTCTGCAGGTGTCTTTTTCTCATTTAAAATGAGGGGATTGGACCAAATACTCTGAGATTAGACCAAATAATTTTCTAGATCTTAGATTCTAATTCAGCCAATTTTTTTCAATTTAACCTTTAAAAATCAATTCCATTACCTTTGTAAATTATGAGAGCTAAATGATCAAAATTTTCATGTTATGATGCTCTCCCAAAGAACAACTTAAGATACGTTATCTAAAAAACTATTTGGAAACAATTTAAACACACCATATTTGGCTATTCACTACCAATTTCGAAGCTCAAGTCAATAATGTAGATGCTTGATATGTTTTTTATGAGTGCATCTACATTTTCTTCACTTTTTTTATTGAAGATTCATTGACATACACTCTTATATTGGTTTCAAATATAGAACACAGTAGTTCAACAGTTATCCATATTATTAAATCCTCACCCCCACTATTGCAGTTACTATCTGTCAACATTGAAAGATATTACAGTTTCATTGGCTATATTCTCCATGCTGTACTACTATCCCTGTGACCAACTTATATTATGACTGAAAATTTTTGTGCCTCGTTATCCCTCTCACCTTCCCCATCCATCCATCCTAACCCCTCCCCCATGGTAACCAGTCTGTGAATGTACTACTGTTTTGTTAATTCTGTTTTTATATTCTACGAAAAAGTGAAATCATTTGGTATTTGCCTTTCTCCATTTGGCTAATTTCACTCAACCTAATACCCTCTTGGTCCATCCATGTTGTCACATATGGCAGGATTTCTTTCTTTTCCATGGCTGAATAATGTTTAATTGTGTGTATGTACCACATCTTTATCCATTCAACTATTGATGTACACTTTGATTGCTTCCATATCTTGGCTGTTGTATATAATGTGGTGATAAACATAGGGGTGCATATATTTATTCAAATCAGGGATTTTTTCTTTGGGTAAATTCCTAGGAGTGGAATTATTGGGTCATGTGGTATTTCTATTTTTAGTTTTTTGAGGCACCTCCATACTGCTTTCGATAGTGGCTGCAGCAACTTACATTCCCACTGACCAGAGTAGGAGGGCCCCCTTTTCTCCACATCCTTGTCAACACTTGTTATTTCTTGTCTTTTGGGTAGTGGCCATTCTAACTGGTGTGAGGTGATATTTCATTGAAGTTTTGTTTTGCATTTCCCTCATGATTAGCGAGCATCTTTTCATGTGCTTGTTGGCCATCTGTATTTCTTCTTTGGAAAAATGTCTGTTCACGTGCTCTGCCCATTTTTTGATAGGGTTATTTGTTTTTTGGTGTTGAGGCATTTGAGTTCTTTATATATTTTGGATATTAACACCTTATTGGATAAATCGTTTATGAATATATTCTTCCATACTGTAGGATGCCTTTTTGTTCTGTTAATGGTGTCCTTTGCTGTGCAGAAGCTTTTTAGTTTCATGTAGTCCCACTTGTTCATTTTTTATTTTGTTTTCCTTGCCT
The DNA here is from genome assembly GCA_032199065.1 of Smutsia gigantea. Taxonomy (NCBI): domain Eukaryota; kingdom Metazoa; phylum Chordata; class Mammalia; order Pholidota; family Manidae; genus Smutsia; species Smutsia gigantea. The sequence goes on along the minus strand of JAVSCE010017829.1, from coordinate 18,575 downwards.
GAGGAGATGTGTCCAGAAAAGAACTGCTCATGCTTATGTTCAAGAGAGTTTTGCCTAAGTTTTCTTCTAAGAGTTTTATGGTTTCATGTCTCATATTTAGGTCTTTAATCTATTTCGAGTTTACTTTTTGTGTATGGAGTTAGACATTGGAGTTAGTCCTGTTTCATTCTTACACGTAGCTGTCCAGTTTTCCCAACACCAGTTATTGAAGACACTTTTTCTCATTGTAGATTCATGGCTCCTTTATTTTATATTAATTGACCATATATGTGTGGGTTTGCATCTACTTTTCTTTTAAGGAAAAAAAAAGTGGGCAGTTTTACTTTGAAACTTTTAAACTATTTGCAAAGAAAGCTTTTCTTTTATCAGTTAGTTTGCAGAAGTAGTTTTAATTCGAGATCACAGTGGAGGAAGCCAACTGAAGAAATGCTCGTTAAATTATTAGTCAGTGTTTATATTTTCCTATTCATCAGTTAGCCTTCTGTGCACTGTCACTTTAAGGAGTCAGTGGGAAATTGTCGGATTAGGACTCAGTAGCTACTGGGAGGCCAGAAGCTTTGTGTTTAAGCACTTGGGCTGCCTCTGTTAGAATCATGCCGTCATTTACTCATTCTGACCTTTGGCAGACCACTTAGATTCTCTGAATCTGTTTCCTCATGGGGATAATAAAAATACTTATCTAATAGGGGGTTTTGTGAAAACTTAGCAAGAGGCTATAAACAATGCTTGGCATATAGTAAACACTCAATAAGTAATAATAATGGATAACACTTTAATAGCGATTTCTCTATGCCAGGCACTGTTATAAGAACTTTATATATATCAACTATTAGCTAGTATTAGTATAACTGATTCCTATTTTAGGATTTAGCTTAAAAACTATGTTTCTGCTTCAGAAGCAGACGGGAGAGGTGAATATTTTCCTTATCCTTAGTTGCATACGTTCCAGGTCAGGTCACAGAGACTATTTTCCTATTGGCACAGAAAACAAGACATGGAATATATGGTGTCATCTCCATTTAACAGCAGAATCTAAGGCATATGCTATGCAGTTGGGCATTTTAACGGAAATTAAGAGTTGGCAGATAGTACAGCTCAACTGGAACTCCTTTTAAGGACTCCTGAATCATGCTGAATCATAACATCTTAGCTGGTCCTCTCTTAGGACACTGAATACTTTCTTAAGGCCCTTTTCATTCTGCAAGATGGTCAAGGGCAAGGTCTATGTCTTAACTCGTCACTTTCGTAACCCCTGCAATGCTGAGCACAATAACTGGGGAAGACTGAATGCTGGCAGAGAGGAAAGGGAGAAAACACATATCCAGGGGAGGGAAATGTAATTGTAGCCTTTTCTTCAAATGTGGTTGGCAGTTTATCCTTTGAATGGGCTGGCTTTTTCTTTTCTTTCAAATCTCTCTAGTGAAATAGGTGCACCCAAAGGCATATCCAGGTAACAGAAGCTATCGTAGTTAAATTCTATCATAGACCTTCTCTGGAGACAGTAAGAATGCCTCATGATCAGTCTGACCCTATCGATAATAGTAATTACAAAAGCCTGATTTCAGGTTGAGAAGAGCCATTAGCTGTTTCTACTCCCAGAGCCAAACAGCAAAGACCACATTATGTATCTATTCCTTCTACTTAAATCTTTTAAAACCTATAAAAGATTATGTCTAGCATCTATTTCACATCCACCCTCATTTTTTTTTAAATATTAGTTACAATCCACCCTTTGGTCTATAATGAATAGCAAACATTATTGCAAGCATTGTGGATGGAATGGTAAACAAAAATCATGTCAGAAGATATGAACTTATGGTTCCTATAACAATATTAACTTGTCCTTGGGCCTGGTGTGGATGCACCCAGGATGGACTTCCTAGTAGCCTCTGGCATTATATTAACTCATGATAGGGTTTAGGAAATCACTACTTAAGTGTCTGAGGTTACCATAAGATGTTATAAGGATTAATCAGTTAGGAAGGGGAATACCTATAAAGCGGTGTAAGCTTCTTGGTAATAAAACTATGTAAGTACAAAATACCGTTCTATTATTGGTAACTCTGGTCTTATCACTCATTACATAAACGGCTGGGCAATTCAATTTTACTAGAAATGGGGCCTTCTCATTCTAAAGTTAAAAATATTTTTACTTTAAATTGTCTTGGTTAAAAGAAGTTTAAAAAAAAACACTGGGCCTTGAAATAGTCCACTCACTTTGATAAAGGCCACCTTTGAGCACTATGTTGAGTAGTTTGCTAAATGAACTACAATGATTCACTAAGTATAGTGATTTGAACTCAGGTTTCATGAGTGATTCTCAATACCTGCACTCTTAACCATTCTGCTCTTTTGCCTCCTTGCAAGCATGATTTCAGAAGTCATACAGCCTTGGGACTGGGAGGATTCAATGAGATGGTACTAGCGGCAAAGGAATAGCTCAAAGCCTATACAGCCATCATTAGAACTAACGCTACAGAGGACTGTTCATCCCATTTTTAACATCTTAATGGATCTGCGCACTTGATGTTGAAGAGTAAATCATTATAAAGCAATGAGAAGTACACTCCTAGGATATAACAACAACACGGGTTGCATATTAAGCTCCCAGAGCATATTAACCTTATTAGGAGACTACAGTAATTTCAGGGCCTTAAAGCTCAAGAGAGGGGACTCTTCCATTTTTTTCGTATTTCTAATAAAAGTTGTTTTAAAATGGTACACAAAACTCGAAAATCTTAGTTCACACTGAGCAATTTAAATAGGTTTCATCTTGACAGAGTTATCTATGCCTGTATATACAATCTCTTTTGGAAAAAACACCAAATCTAATCTAAAGGCCATTCCTGAATTTGATAGCCCAGGCCAGATGGCTCTCCTGGCACTCCCTGCTATCCCTGAAGTCGCAGGGAATGTCATTCCTGTATGTGCTGGGCGGCCACAAGGCGTGCTGTGAGGCAGAGAGGTCTCGGCGCCACCCTTCCCCATCCTCACAGCCTCCCCAGGGCAGGCCCCTTTCGGCGCCAGGCACTTTTCTCTCTCGGGTGCTGGGGGGTCAGTCCTGGCGGTGAAAGCCTCAAGGCCTTCCGGGTTCTGCCCAGGCGGACAGCAAAATCAAGACAAATCTCAGGGCCTGCGTCCTCCAGCCACCGCCACTTCCGTGACTTGGCAGCCGCTTTTCCCCCCAAACTGAGATGAATCAGGAAACAGGGGTTGGCTCTGAAAGTGCGCCCAAGCCAAGGGCGTAAGAAAGCACTTTTTCAGGAGTCCAAGAAGGGGATGGAATTATCTCCGGGTCCACGCTAATCACAGCCACTCCACTGAGACCCACCCCCCGGCATCCCTCTGCCTGCTGCCGGGAGCGATCACCGAGGCCCGGACACCCAAACTCCCTACCCTACTTCGGGAGTAGCACGGAACAGGGTAGAAAGGCAGGCCCCAAGCCGGGGTCTTGTGCCACCAGCGGCGCGCGAGGCACGACGGGAAAAGCCGCGCTCCGGAAGAGGCCTGCCCCGCCCCACCCAGCGGGCGGCTCTGATTGGACTGCCGAGCCCAGAGCGCTGATTGGCCGCGTGGGCGAGGCGGAGGAGAGCCGTGCGCAGCGGCGTGTTGGGCCGTGTGCAGACCCGCGTGTGGCGCAGGCAAGGAGTCTGAAAATAAACAGCAGCTAGCTTGCGAGCCGCCTTCCCCGGGCCCGCGTCCGAGTCTTCGCCGCTGCGGACCCGCTCAGACGCCGAAGGTGAGGAGCAGGAGTGGGGGCTAGGGGGCCGAGGGGAGCTGTGGTGCGGGCCCTGGCCCGAGGCGGACGAGGAGAGTAGCGAGTTGTGAGGCGTAGATGGCCGCCGCATTTTGGCCTCCTCTGCTGCGTCAGGCGGGAAACTGGGCTGCCACCGCCACCTCGGGCCCGGGTTTCCGACCCGCCGCAGTCGGGCGACCCTCCCGCCCTTCCTCCGCCCTGCGAAGCTGCGCTGCCGCGCGTCGGGGCCTCTTCCAGGGCCAAGGCCGCACCCCAGGCCGCAGCCTGACAGTAGATGCGGCCCGGGCCCGGACGCCCTTGGGACTGAGGCCCTGAGACGCGGGACGGAGGGTCGATGTGGCGGGAATTTGTGGAAAGGAGGCCGTACGGTGGGGAAAGGACCCTGGTGCGAATGGAGGGGGATGGGGTTGGGCCCTTAGGCCATGTGCTGAGATCGTGGGTCTGGCGGGCCATGTGCCAAAGGTTTTGGTGGGCTGAGAAAATGACTTTAAAAAAGTACTTACGTTTTGGGTGGTGGGATACCCCGCTGTAGAGCCTGAGAGTCTTTGGAATTCATATTCTCCATACTTAACAGCTTCCCGATTCTCGACTTTTTATCGTAGTTCAAATACTAAGTTACTCCTCTTACATTGCAGATGGGGCGGGCCCACTTTATCATGAATCAACACTGTTAGAGGGGCCTTTAAAAAAAGCCCATTATTAGGAAAAAGTATGAATTTGTCATACCTCCGAAGTTATTAGGAGCAGCAGTAGCCATTGCACCATTTTTTGGATTAAGTGAACGAATACAATTTAAACCAAATACGAGACATGGATTAATGAGTCAGTCTCCATCTAGACCTTCCAAAGGTGAAAATCTGTTTTAGAACCGCGTAGTCGACCACGTTTGCGTTTGGTTGTTGATTTTATTATGGGTAAGGTTTATGCTTGTTGCCACATGCTAGCCACATGGCCTCAGCCACAGGGCACTTCCAGAGGAAGTGAGTACATCTGGTCTTGGGGGAGGTCTTAGAAAAAGAAAAGTACCAGTAATCATCTGTGACTTCAGATATTGTGTTTCAGGGATTCTTCAGAAGGACCCACAGAAGCGTAAAATACAGAAGTCGAGTCTGGATTAGTTTTTTGTTTATTTTAAGGTGAAGGAGGATTAATTTGCATTCTCATCTTCCCCCCAGATTACAAGTTTTTAAAAGTAGGTTTTCCCCTTTTCCTATTGTTTGATCCGACGACCCATTTTTAGAAAAATAACCAGTTTATTTCTGCATCGGTGAGTTAACCTTAATTTAAATTAGCAACTTTGTTTTTTGCTCAAGCTCTTAAGTTGCAGGTGAAGTTCTGAGGGTCTAAAAAAGATGTAGGAACTCCGAGACTCCCCCCTCGCCCCATGTAAAGCAGTTATTGTCAAATGTTTCTAAAATTACTCTGATCGGGCTTAATCAGACCACCTACAAAAGTGCCACATATGTAGGTGCATGCTGCTTTTTGCTTTTGGAGCCTGGTTCTTGTCTACAAGGAGCTGTCTGTACTGGAATATAAAAGGAATAATTAGTTTCCCAAGGGCTAATTAAGGATTAAATTTTTTTTCAAATTGCAACTCTCAGCAAGAGTTAAAAAGAAAACTGTGTCCTTATGTACCTATGTATGTCACGTTAGAAAACTTGGCAACCAGAAGCCCACATTCCTTTTCCTATTGAAAACAAGAGAGGTAGTGTTTTTTCAAGCAAATGTGGGGTCTCAAATATTTTGATGAAGACCAGTGGAAAATTAAGGGGCATATGTTACAATGGCATTTGAACATCTGGAACAGGCAGAGTGATGTCTTTAAGGTATTATAGATGGGTTTTGTAATAATGGTTTTACGACTGTTAGGATTCTTTTTACCTTCTTTTTAAAATCTAATAAAACTGTATGGTACATACATGGGAAGGTACCAAATCGGTGCTTAAAAGCAGTAGAGCCACAGTTAGGCTAATTGGAATGACATCTGTTGGCTAAACACTTGGCCAGAAGAGAGATTTTGCTTTTTTTCACTGCAGGAGTGAGATTCTTTATTATTATTATTTTTTAATTGTTGGCTTCTTTCCTCTTCCTAGCCTCCTGATGGTAAGTGTGAGCCAGAAGACTGATGCCAAGGCATTCTGGCCTGCTATGTGGAGAACGCTCTTTCCGTACTGTCTCATTTAATAGAACGCCTATTCTGGCAATGTCAGATGCTGCAGTAAGGCATGCTATTGAGATTCCAGTAAACTATGCACCATTTTCATGTTGTAAAAACCTGGAATAATAAAATGAGAGCTTGTAGCCACCAAAAACCAAGTTGTAAGTAGGTAGGTTGTATTAATCGATAGCTTAGAGTGGTACAGTGATGACCGGGAGTGGTTCTGTAATTAAAATGAGGGCATTAACTAGTGATACCAGGTTGTCAGTTTTGGGTTTGTGGTGACAGTCCTAAGTTCTGCCTTGAAGAAGGTTAAGAAGAAAATCTATTTTGCGTTCAAATTCAGGAAGGTGGTGTGATGGTGTGCTGTGAATAAATTCATTTATGGCTGGAGATTTTTTTTTAATTACGTTTTATTTTATCTGAGGTATAGAACAAATGCTTTTTGCACTTAAGTTCAAATTAACGTGTGTTTTATACGGTTATTTGCTATGTGGTATTAATGCCCTGTGTAGTATTTTTGAAGTAGGGAATGAATTGGTGTACTCTTGTGATAATAGCATTTTCGTGTACTTGATTGCTTAATCCTAAAAAAAGCCTCTGCAGAGGACTTAAAGTCAGACTGTTGAAATCCCGATTAGAACTTTCTAGATGTATGACTTTGGATAAGTCACTTTGTCTCAGACCTTCACTTTCCTTATCAGTAAAATGGGAACAAGAATACATAACTGTGTTGTAAGGATTACAGGTAATATATTTATTAACCCTTGACTCATAATAAATATTGGTAGAAATGGATGTAAATAACCAAGGTCCTGCAGTAAGTGCAGGAACCAGGATGAGAACCCAGAATTGCACCGGTATTATACCCTGTTCATTATTCTGACCAGAATGCAGGTAATGCACAGTGTAACTTGCTCCCTTCAGTTGTGTCTGTAGTTTATTTTTATTACAACAGTCTGAAGTGTTTCAGTGCCATGTTGGAACACTAAATTTACTAGAGCATAGTAAGTGAGGGCATTCAGAGGGCAGAACCTCTGCTAGGGTCTCAGTGCAGTTAGGGCAACAATGCAGATGAAGCAAGGGTAACCCTAAGTTTGGAGACCATAACTGGAGGAATAGCGGGTGTGCGTACATAACAGCTGTTAGGAAAGCCATATAAGTGAAATCTAGCCAGATCTCCAACATACTTTGTCATCGTCTCTTCCTCCATCTTGCCTGTTGCTATTTATTTTAAATGTACTTATACAGAGAGGGTCTTTTATTCAGTGGAACTCATTGTTAGTCTTGACTACCTGCTGTGAAGATTTAAGTAGTTTACTGGCTTTGTCCATATCAAAAAAATGTTGAAATTAATGGAGACATATTTGTACGACTCTGTTTTGGTGCTTATTCCAGGATTTAAGCCCTGAAGCCTAGTTGAGTGCAAAAACTGAAATAAACCTCTGTAGTGCATATGGCCCCTCGAAATGAATCGTCAATTTTTCAAGCAGTGTCTTGACTGCCTTATTACTTCTGCTGTTCCCTGACATTTTCTGTGCTCCTACCACATCTTTAAGTGTGGTTTGTGTCCTGAAAATTCGATACACAAAAATCGAAGTGGAAACATGCCTGATTTCTGTTGTTGAAATTGTGAACTCATTTGGAATTCACCTGTTTTTCTTCTCTCGCCTTTTCTCTGTTTCATTCAGGAAGTAGACTTTATGAGACGAGAAACGAGTATAAACAGTAACCTGTTCTCCAAGCCTGCTATGTAGATATTGGACTGAGTTCTAATCTACCTGATCTTAATTGGGGGAAGAGTGGAAAGGAAAGAATAACTAAGGAAGGGGGGGAGGACATAAACCCTTATAACATCTATTAGGCACAAGGCACCTGGTAACAATTCTCATCACAGATGAGGTTTATCAGCTGGCTTTGTCAAACAAGGACAGACAGGTGTTGAGAGGTCAAGTGTTGAGGTAACACAGCAGGTGGTTAAGCCAGGTTGAGTCGTTAACCCTTAACAAAGTATCTTCCTGTGTGAGGATACATTGGTGTAGACCCAGCAGTGGTTTTTAGTAGCAAAAGGAAAATAAGTGCTCTCCTACTGCCTGGCAGCAGTGAAGACACAGTATTTTGGCTTTTACCTTAAGTTAGTATGTATGTAGCATTCCTTAAGCTAGTACTGACATCTAGTTGATTGTGAATTCCTAGAGCAGTAGGAAGAGGCTGGATGTCAAATTAGGGGTTCTGGCTTGGCTGCTGACTATTTAGTAATCTGGGGTGACAATTACATGTGGAGATTTTATGAGATAATCTGAAATAAATATTCTTGAATTTAAAGTGATCATAGCAATCCATAATGGTTACACAATTGAAAAATACATTATTTTAAGTTACCGGTGCTGAAACTTGTGATAGCAGTAATTTAGGCATTTTATTGCCAGTACTAGGTTAGATCAGGTTGAGGCTGTACAAGAAATTCATTTGATTCACAAGTGACTATTAGATCTCAATCCCCTGCCTCTCAAGAAAAAAAGCAGTTAAAATGCTGAGTTAAAGAACTGCTCCTAAAAGGATAATTACATGGGGGTGTTGTGATGATTCAAAGGCAAATTACTGGTCTCTTCTCTCAAGGAAATGACAAAAGGCAGTGTGGTAGTGCCACCAGGCACGTTAATAAAGGGCACTGGGTTTTACTAGGAAGGAGAGTTCCAGGTTCGGAGATGTGGTCAGTGTTTATAGAGTTTGTGTTTGAGTTGGCCCTTGGAGGGTGGAAAAGGTTGTGACAAGTGGAGGGGGCAGAGGTGTAGGACACTGCAGCTAAATTCTAGCCAAGAGCAGTCATAGACAGTGGGAGTCACGGGGCCATAATTCTCAACCCTTTCTTATTGCCTCTAGTTTTCCTAAGGAATAGCATGAAATTATCTAAAGACTGTTTAAATATTATTTGTATATAAGTGAGTATAAGGATTTGGACCTGCCTCCTAGGATAAGAAGTGTGCTCGTATAGTGGGTATCAGTTGGTTTAATGTTATTAAAGGAACAAATCTGTCACAAGGGACTTGGTGAAAATGTAGGCCAGCTAACTGATTGGCTTGGCCAGACGGGCAGAAGGCGGTGGATAGCGTACACATTACTTGAGCCTGGTGTGAAAACCTCTTTGAAAAGCATGTGCCCTGCTGGTGAGAGAGTAGTCTTTAGGGGTATTAATGAAAGTGTTTTCCCTTGAAGGTTTAGTAGGGCTTGTTAAAGTAAATTTAAGTAAACTATAATTTACTACAGTAAACAATGTGAGACAAATTTGTTGATAGAAAAACAAACATCTGTAACTGCAATCTATGATGTTAGGATGTGTAAAAAGTTCTGGCTTTGCCACTGAACTCCGCGTGCCTGTTTTGCAGAACTGCTTAATTGCAGCCCAAATGGAGAAATACTACTTTCTCTAAATTTGTACTTCCTAAAGAAATGATCACATTTTAACCAACTTTCAGTTAGACATTAGGGTAGTGGGAAGTAGAGCTTAATGTTTAGTCTTAAAATGTTATTTTAGCTAATTGTCTTTCCAGAAATACTTCTCCTGTCATTCTTTTTCCTCTCCACTTTGGATGTGGGTCCCAAGAATAGAGATAAGACAAAATGGAAAAAGAGTACTTGAAAAATCTGCATAGGTTAATTAGTTCTTGAGTAGCTAATTTTTTAAAGTAGTATTTCTGTGCTGAAAATAACCCTAACATTTTAACTGCTGGCTTTATTCCACTGATAGACATCTGATGATTCATTATAACTCTTTTATATCTTACTGTTATGAAATAAATGAGGTCCTTTTTACTTGTAGCAGTCTTAAGGGGTAGATTACCCAAACTGTCATTTCTTTAGCTTTAGATACGGGTATTGGATTATCATATTCTTAAAAAGATAAGTATCTTGTTTATTTTGAATATTATAAAATACTCAGGACTTGTCAAATTGTGTGGATTACCTTGTAAAAGGAAGTGATTATTTATTTGCAAAGAATTCATTGAGAGCTTAAATTGGTCTGACTGTAAATTGAAGAAGATGCAAAATGAAGAAAGTGAGGGTAAGGGGAGGATGAGGTGCTATAAGCCGCTTTTTACTGTAATCATGTTATGTGCCATTCATTTTTTGTCCTGACCTTTCCAGCATTTCATATGGTTTAGAATGCTAACACTAATATAAGAAAGCAATTGTAATCTCCAATTTTGCAAAAATATATCTTTAATCCTTACTGGCTGGGTTCTCTGGTTGGAAACTGAATCCACTAACTGTAAGTTTTCCATATGGGCTCTCCTCCACCCTCTGGTAATGTATTTGCGAAGGTTGTTAGAAAGATTGTTCTGAAAATTTATCCAGAATTGGATGCAGAGAATTGAGCTCTTCTGAATATTTGTCAAAGGAAACTTTGAAACTAAAATTTTTGCTTAATTTTTAGTCACTAGATTTCTCTGTAACGTAATGAAAAACCAGTTCATGAAAGGCAGGGGCGATCTTGCCGTTGTTGTAAATGCCAGTTGAATTTTAGTGCTGTGGTTGGGTTGGGTAATCCTATCCAGTCTTACGCAGTAGAAACAGTATGTTTTGCTAGATTATAGAGATTACCCTTGGCTTTGAGGGGATATTTTAAAAACTTTGCCTCCTATTGTATGACCCAGGAATTAAGGTAAAAATGTTTATAGATATGGAAGTGTGGACATGTTAAGGTTATATTCTTAGCTAATTTGTTTTTAAAAGCCAGTTTACTAGGAGTTTGTCCTGCAACATTCCATTCCCTTCCATTCCAGGAATAACCCCTGTTTATTTTTAGATTGTTACATAAGTATAAATTTGCTTTTATTTTGAAACAATATCTACCCAATAAAGACTTTGTTATGAAATTCCAAGTGGCTTTGTTTTAAATATAAAACTTCAGAAAAGTTTGAAATGAGGAGACTAGAAGGGGGTGGGGGAGACAAATGATCCCAGTGGTTTAGATGCTGTTAGAACCTCGTCATTTTTCTAATATTTTTAACATATGTCCCTTCTAGAGACAAAACTTATACCCTGCGTTTCTTTGAACATACCAGTGTGAAGACTTAATCAGCAAGCAAGTACTACAGTATAACTTAAGGCAGTGTGTTAGGTGCTAAGGATACAGAGAGATTCTTTTTGTTTACCTGCCCCTCATTCTCATAATCCATATTACAGCTCCATTGTTGGGTTATTCTAATTTTAAGACTAGTAAATGACTTCCAGTGGCCCTTAATAAAATTCACTGGCTTATAACCATAAATGTCCATTAAACTGGACCTGGAATGAGGTGTATTACTAATTATTTCTAAGAATGGGTGTCCACTGATAACTAATCCTGTAAATTGTTACTCCATCAGTAACTGAACATGTGTGTATTAATCCATATGTAGTTTTAAAAATAAAAAATTGTAAGAAAATAAGATTTGTCACATAATGTATTTCATAACAGGCATATAGTGCCTAAATATATAGTTGTATGATTATTTTTCTGACCCAGTGTACTGGCTGGCTTTCTCCCAAAATAATTATTCAAAAATAGGCTAAAAGGAATAAAAGCTGAAAGTAATATAAAGTGGTTTAATATTGTTGTTTTTAATATTTCAAAGATCTAACTGCAGTCATGAGCAGCAATGAGTGCTTCAAGTGTGGACGATCTGGCCACTGGGCCCGGGAATGCCCTACTGGTGGAGGCCGTGGTCGTGGAATGAGAAGCCGTGGCAGAGGTGGTTTTACCTCGGATAGAGGTATTTTTGTCGAATAAAAAATTTGGAAGTACTTGAGTATTCATTAGTGTCAAGACTGGTCTAATTAGCCAATTTTTCTTTGTTTCTGCCCAAATTAGGTTTCCAGTTTGTTTCCTCATCTCTTCCAGACATCTGTTACCGCTGTGGTGAGTCTGGTCATCTTGCCAAGGATTGTGATCTTCAGGAGGATGGTAAGTATTTAACACTTGCTCTCATACCTTCTAGAACTTGGAGAGGTGAGCATGTACTACTAAACCAAGCATTGGACAAGATTTCCCACGCTTGAGAGGTTTTGTACTGTATGGTTTAAAACAGCATTTTGTAAAGGTTTTATAGTCTTGGTCTGCTTCTTTTCCTTATTGTTGAAGCCTGCTATAACTGCGGTAGAGGTGGCCACATTGCCAAGGACTGCAAGGAGCCCAAGAGAGAGCGAGAGCAGTGCTGCTACAACTGTGGCAAACCAGGCCATCTGGCTCGTGACTGTGACCACGCGGATGAGCAGAAGTGCTATTCTTGTGGAGAATTTGGACATATTCAAAAAGATTGCACCAAAGTGAAGTGCTATAGGTAGGTTGTTAGAATATTGCTGGGAGAAAGCTAACCAGAGATTTCTTTTAGAAGTGACTTGGCTGTAAATGGAAGGACCTTGTGAATCAAAACATTCAGTGAAAGTTGGCTGAGACCAAATGAGACAGATTTTCAGCATACATAACCAGCATCCTATCTGTACATTAGTCAGTATTCTGTGATGGCCTATGGCAGCTGGACAGCTTACACAGTTTTGGAATTTTCCATGTCTTAAAAATAAGAATGTTATGTTACAATTGGAGTTTTTAAAGACTTCCTAGAAAACTAATTCATATTCACAAATCTTGTGGCATATAACCAGAAATCATTGCCTGTGAATGTGACATATAAAAATGTGCACATTTAAAGTAAAACTTAACTTTTGACATGTATATACCTGTGAAATCTTAGGGATTAATTTGCATAAAGTTACAGTATCTTCTTGTTCTCTTAGGGTGAAATTTGTAATTTATGGCTTACGCTGCACAGTTGCATAGCTTTGTTAACCTGATTCCTTCTGCTCCTAGTTAGAGGTTAGTAAGACTTAGTCTTGAGGGGGAAAAAAAAAATACTGCTTCACTTAATTGTGTTTTGTTCTGCAGTGGCTATTAGTAGTTTTTCATTTTCTGAGCACATTGTGAAAACTATTCTGACTTCTTTTCAGGTGTGGTGAAACCGGCCACGTAGCCATCAACTGCAGCAAGACGAGTGAAGTCAACTGTTACCGCTGTGGCGAGTCAGGGCACCTTGCACGGGAATGCACGATTGAAGCCACAGCTTAATTATTTTCCTTTGTCGCCCCTCCTTTTTCTGATTGATGGTTGTATTATTTTCTCTGAATCCTCTTCACTGGCCAAAGGTTGGCAGATAGAGGCTATTCCCAGGCCAGTGAGCTTTACTTGCCGTGTAAAAGGAGGAAAGGGGTGGAAACGATTTTCTGCATTTAACTACAAAAAAAAAAGTTTATGTTTAGTTTGGTAGAGGTGTTATGTATAATGCTTTGTTAAAGAACCCCCTTTCCACGCCACTGGTGAATAGGGATTGAAGAATGGGAAGAGTTGAGTCAGACCAGTAAGCCTGTCTGGGCTTCTTGAATATGTTCCCATGTAGGAGGTAAAACCAACTCTGGAAGTGTCTGTGAGCTTCCATATATAACTTTAATTTGAGCATAAATGATGGCCTTGGATTGTCTGACCTCAGTAGCTATTAAATAACATCAAGTAACATCTATATCAGGCCCTACGTAGAACATACAGGTGAGTGGGAGTAAACAAAATAAAAAAACGTGTGTGTTAATGGCTGTAAGAGAAAAATCAGAATAAAAGCTTAACCAGGAGCAACTTCATCACAGCACTGATGCTGGATATAGATGGTGATGGCAAAGGTTTAGAACACATTTTTTTTCAAAGACTAAATCTAAAACCCAGAGTAAACATCTATGCTCAGAGCTAGCATAATTTGGAGTTATTCAGGAATTGCAGAGAAATGCATTTTCACAGAAATCAAGATGTTATTTTTGTATACTATATCACTTAGACAAACTGTGTTTTCATTTGCTGTAATCAGTTTTTAAAAGTCAGATGGAAAAAGCAACTGAAGTCCTAGAAAATAGAAATGTAATTTTAAACTATCCAATAAAGCTGGAGGAGGAAGGGGAGTTTGACTAAAGTTCTTTTTGTTTCAAATTTTCATGAATGTATATAGTGCAAAACGCCATATTAAAGAGGGGAATGTGGAGGACCGAAAGCTGACAGTTTGGACTGTTCTTTTAACACTCAGTCATGTCTTCATCACTGGAAACTATTCCAAGGAAACACAGGCTTTTGTTAGTTTTGCAGGGGCACAAGACATTTAATTCCTTATAATCTATTATACTGTACTGTGTTTAATACTATTGCTGTGTTTCAGCATAACATATTTGTCCTGGGCTTCACAAGGATTCGAAATGTTGGATTTCTTGTTTTTTCCCCTAGGATCTGATGTAGTGATGAGATGACTTCAGAAATCATGTTGATGAATTCAACTCTACAGATGAGTTAGTAGAAGCTTAACTTGCTTGAAGGATGTATTTAGAGACTAGACAGGTATCCTTCCAAGCCTAAGCTCTTTGTTCTTTTTTATGTGTCCAGTAAACTAAATACAGTAACGTATGCTTTCCCAACCTAGTCCATTTGTTTCTCTCCACAATGCCATGTGACTTTCCACTTTGGATGTATTGTGAATTTTTCATCCTCCAGTTAGAGTCTGGTCTGTTTCTGATGGTGTATCCCTGCAGTGTTAAGGTCTGTGCTATGCCAGTTCTCACTTCATCCAATTAATAGTCTAAAGCAGGCAAGAAGGCACATGTGCGCATTATGCATTTTCAGAAGTCTAGTGCGGTGGTTGCCCAGCAATATGCACGAAACTGCACATTTGCCTTTATCAGTAGCAGAGGGCTTTGGGATGGTTGACTTTTCCAGAAAACATTAGCATATGCTGTCTGGGACAGGTGCATTTTTAACCTTGTCTACTTGGGAAAAATGCCAGAAACAAAACACTGAGATTTTTGTTTGATCAAAGTTACTAGTGCATACTTGGCTTTCCTGTCTCCTAATTCCCTGTTTTGGGTATGTTGGCCTTAATATATTTAACATTAGTATTTGTTGAGACAGTCCAAGTTAAACCTCCATGATTTAAAGACTGGTAAAAATTGTAAGTTCTCTAAAGATTCTGAGCATGTTTTTGCAGTGGACTCGTATTAAATAAACACTACTTGTTTGCTGTATGTCACCCAAAGTATTAGGGGCTACTGTGTGACCCTTCAGTGCTTGCTATGAAAAGCAGACTGCTTTAGCAGTTGAAAAGCATGAATCCTGACAGTCTTGTGAAGTTGGGGTTAGTGACCTCATTTGCTGGAATCTGAGATGTGGGCATTTAGCTTGACTCTGTCAGGGTGGGTCCTCAGCATCAGTATTAAGCTTCCAGGTGATTCTAGGGTGCCACTGGTTGTAGACTACTGGGATAGGTAACCTGGGTTACAGCCCCAGTGGTGCAGTTGGAGTTTGAGAACAGATGGGTCCAGTGCTTATGCTCTTAATTACAGTGGTTTATGTGTAATCCTTTTTGCTTGCCTTAGAATTGAAAGCACATTCTTGAAATATTACTGCTTCACAGCTATCTGTATCAAACCCACTACACGCCTTGTCAAGAAAGTAAACTGTTATTTGTGATACTTTAGTAAATGTTTTGATAGCAAGTTGTCATATTAAACCCTTATCCTAAGGCAGCATATGTGTTATCTGACAGCAAGAGCAGGTAGTGGTTTCTTAAAAATAGCTGACTTGGTCTATTGGGACTAATGTTCTATTCTGTCACTTAAATGTGCTTTTCTTAATGGGCTTGAGGAGACCTGGGCAACTCCATTGAGTAGTGGGTACATTTTAGTCCTGGTAGTTCCCAATTTATCTTCTCCCTGCTATTGTTCTCAGCTTTCAGCCTTGCATTTTTCATTGAAGATAATGTTGCAGTATGATCCACGAACCAGGGCTTAGAACCTGACTATTGGTTCCCACACACAGTATTGTTAAGTGACCAGGCTTGAGTAAAAATAGTTTGGTGGCAGACAGGTAGTAATTCAGTGTCTTCTCAAGAGTTTTCTACTTCATTGAGGTGGACTTCTTTCATAATAAGCATGGCTGCACTTGTAATCATCCCATCTCATGGCTTTGCCTTCTCAGCGTAACCATGCTCTTCCCTTAAGTGTGGTTTATGTGTTAGTTGCAGTCAGCTTGCCCTCTTGTGCCCTCAATAACGGTATCCATTGGAGCAAGGTAATCACAGTGGGGCCTCTGCTTAAAGTGGGCACCTGTGGGGTGGAACAGAGCAGTTCCCCAAAAGGAGATGGGGAGCTTGTTCTACCTCTGCTGTACTCCCTGGATCGGGCTGGAGACTCATGTACTGGGCACATGGACTGGATGTTTCTTAGTACTTGATGCTTGCCCGACCCATCTATTTATGAGGCAGCTTTATATGATCATTGGAGCTCTCAGGAACCTTCTAATAGAGAATGGCTTGGACCTGGACGAATTGGTTAAGACGAGAAGATTCCTGGCTGATTTAGGCCCACTTAGAGGGATGGGATTGCATTCTGGCTTTCAGGTGCTATTTTTAATTTTGTAAAGTCGAAAGCTATATTTGTGCAAATGACATGGTCTAACGGGTGAAGCAACACTTATCTCTGGGGTTGACCATTTGCTTGTCTAATATACTGGGTGGTAGTTTCCGCCAAACTATCAGTGGGTAGGTAGTTCAGTGAGCCTGAACAGATAGGGCAGAGGTCAGAGCTTGCAGTCACAGACCCTCTCTTCTGAAAACAAAATTTCAGAGACAGATATTTTTTTTCCGAATTGCAAATACGACACCTGAGAGCAGAAGCGAGCTTACAGGTGTTGACTTTCCAATGTTTGCTGACTGCTGGCGAGTGGGAGTCTATTCACTCCAGTGGTTTTCATGCCAGTTTTTGGAATTAGATCACAATTCTTCAGCTGCCAAGTTTATATCAACTTTCTACAAAATTGCTTCACTAACAAAGTTGCTGAGTCAGGTCATCCAAAAATGCCCTGTTAGAATGAATATTTTCAAAATGGTGATGGAGAGAACATTTTCCATTTGATTTCATTTTAACTTCTTAAAATATTTTTCATTATGGAAAGCCTTAAAGAAGTGAAGTCTATAATACAATGCTTAGCCACTTTCAACAACCAATTTTATGCTGTCTCCCCACTTTTTGAGGTTTTAAAGCAGATCTACATATAATTCCACTCGTGTTTTTAAAACAACCACAATGTTAATATTTAACAAGATAAAAATTCTTCAGTGGCATGAAAAACTCAGTCTTTAATTTTCTTCAGTTGATGCAAGAATAATCTTTTCTAACTGGTTTATTTGAATCAAGATCCAAATGCTCTGTATACATAGCATGTCTTGAATCTAAGTCTGAAATAGTTCCCTATCTTTATTGGAAAAAACCCTGAATTCCTGATGACCTGCCATTTGGTTGTATCCCTGTAGTATTGTTTCACATGATCTTATCTTCCAGAGTTTCTGCAGAGTGGTTTTCAGATTTAGACCCTTGGTTATATTTCAGTCTTTTTTTTTCTTTTAGGCAAGATCCATCACGGGGTGCTGTGCACTTCCTGTTGCATCAGATTGCTTTACTCTTGATGATACTAAGTTCTGTCAGTAGGTTCAGATGATTTCAGTCCTTTCCGTCCATTATAAAATCTCCCATGAACCTTGCACTGAATGGTTTGGCAGCCATGGATGATAAATGTCTAGATCTATGTTAGTACTTCAGTCATGACGAGCAATTAGTGAAAGAACTCAAGTCCTTAAAAAGGCAAGCCCGGAGTAGAATGTCCCAGGAATTAATGTGTGTGACATCTGGAATCTGGCCAAGTAGCCTTGCACTGCTTCCCACAAGATCCATTGGTACTGCTGTACCCTGGCCTCTAAAACCCTTTGGTTTTTGCAGTGGGACCTTGTTCATCTTTGTGGCTGCATAACACCATGGAAACAATACGGACTGTGGTGTCAGATCTCACCAGAATCTCAGATCCAAGTTTGTTGTTGGCTTAGATTTAAAACTGAGCCAGTAGCTCCAAGCTCCAGTTTCCTCATTTTTAAGTAAACAAAAGCCCTGTCTTTCAGGATGACTCTGATGGAATGCATGAGACATTGTAGGCCCTAGCACTCAGTAGAACAATAAATGGTATCTCTTCCTTTATTTAAACTCTTCCTATAGATTCTTTGCATGCCACTTGAGAGGAATACCTTTCAGTGTGTTTGGCAAGTCTAAATAGGCCTGGTTGAATCTGTTTGGGGACACCTTTAATGTATGGCCACTAACTCTGGAACCTTTGGAAGGCAACAGACGGTGATATGAGTGAAGCAGCGGGTCAGGTGGGAGATGGAGGAGGTGGCTCTGTATGAAACCAGAGACGAGCCCATGTCTCTAAGTTGGGTAACAGCTACTTGGCTCCACTTACTTGAGGAGAGATTCTGATGCTTTGGTGCATGGAGGCATAGTCTTATTTTAAACTGTTTATACTTTGTTAAACCTGAGCAACATTTTGAAATTCAATCTTGGCATTTAGATCTTGATTCCAAATTTGTTCACAATTTGAACTTTGATTAGAAATTTAATTTGGCCTTGGGAATATGAAACCTACTACAAACAATGGTTTAGAGTTTTATTTATTATTTTTATTTTTTTAGAGTTTTATTAATGTAAGCCTTTTCATACACCTTTATGATGTTCCAATCATAAACTTTACTGAGGATTTTAATTTACCTTGTT
>JAVSCE010017828.1:0-74589 GCA_032199065.1 Smutsia gigantea | reverse complement strand
GGAGGGCTGGGGGTGGGGGCGCGCGGGGCTGGAGCCGGCGAGCGCGGGTTGAAAGCTAGCCAAGCTCTGCAGCGCCCGACTCGGGCGTATACGCCGCCGCCAGTCCCCGCAGAGAAGTCGTCCTCCTACCCCCGCCTCCATCGCTCTGCGTTTCTCTTCCAATCAGCCCGTCGCTTGGCGGCTCCTCCATTCTCCGGCCAAGCCTGCTGCCTAGAGCGAGCTCCACTCCTCCATCTGCTTGCCCGGCTTCTCGCTCCCCTGCCGGGGCCGGCGAGGCGATGTGGGGCCGGAGGGGGATTTGCGAGGGAACCTGCCTCCTTCCCGTTCCCATTGCTCCCCTTCTGCTGCCTCCTGCCTCCTGCTTCTCTCCTGCGTCTTTCCAACTCTCCCCTGTCGCCACTGGTGTGTGTCTGAGTGTGTGCGCGGTTTTTTTTTTTATTGCTCTTTGCTTTTGCAACCCTGCAGCCGGGGAGGGGGGCTGGGGTTACCAAAAAAAAGCGATAAAGAGCTTTTAGATTTGCAACACACTGAAAAACCGGGGGAGCACCCCGCCGCGTCCTATCTTGGTGCCCCGCGAGGGCCTTCCGGGTTTCAGAGCGAGCTTCTCGTTCTCAGTGCCCCTCACGTCCTCCGGGTTTAGGATCCGAGGAGTCCGGGCAAAAAGTTGTCCCCCATGGGCCGTAGCAAGGGGTGTCAGGGTGGGAGTTGGGGATTTCTCGAGGAGCAGCAGCCATCCTTCCCACCCCGGCCTTGGTGGCTGGGCCAGGGTGGGGGTGGAGAGCAAAATCCCGGTGGGTTTGAGCGAAGGAGCTTTCGGAGCGAAGTCGGAGTCAAGCGACCGCGCTTCGTGCATCTCCCCCTCGGTCTCTGCCTCCTGTCCCCTGCCAGCTCCCCCTTTAATTTTTTTTTTCTTTCTCCTTTAATCTAATTTCTTCCAACTCCACCTTTGTTGTTACCGGCGTCACGCCTGGACCAGCCAATCCCCGCCACGCAGTCAGCTTGTCAAAAAGGCTCGGCCAGCCCTGGGAAAGCAGGCCGCGGGCGCAGCCCCCCCCCCCCCAACCCCCGGCGGCGGCGGCGGCGGCGGGGATCCGCGAGGGGAGCCTGGCACCCGGCCTTGCCGCCGGAGCAGCAGCCGGGCAACCTCCGCGCTCCACCATCCTGCGGGCCGGAGGTCGAAAGACCTGGGAGGGGACCACCATCCACCCTCCCACCGTCGGCTGTGGTTGTTTCTGCCTCCGCTCCTCAAAGGAAGAGTTATCAGGACGCAGGGAGCCAGAAGACTGAAGACCGCCTGCTTCCAAGAGCCGAGCCGACGGTTTGGATCATCGCTCCGGAGGCAGCGCCATTGCTCCCGGCTCCCAGGGCTTCCGGGCTGCCAGTCACCCGCACCAACACGGCTACTGCCCACATCTCGGCCAGTCGGCCAGAAGTACCTTCGGACCCTGCCCTGGCACACAGCCTTCTCCATCCTCACACAACGGCCTTGCTGCTGCTGTAATTCCTCTTGTCTCCTGGGAGAAAGGACATTCCGTTCCCAGGACTTGCACAGTCCACATCTGCCACGTTTCACAAACGGAGGAAAATCCTGTCAAGATCTGGTGTGTCCGAATTTTTTAGTGGGCAGGAGAGGCTGCCTTTAGCAGGAGAGGCTCTTTACCTTAACGCTAATGAAGCTTAAGCTTCACGGCCCCTCATTTGCAGGGCTTGTGCAAAGCCCTGTACTTATTTTTGATTCATCTTTTGGTATTATTTTTGTTAAAGAGGGCTCCCCCCTTCTTTGGACAAGTTTTGACCCCACAAGTACCGCTTCGTCTTTGGAATGTACACAGAACATTTTGTGTAGGATCAAGCCATCTCACACCATACATGGATCCAGCAGAGACTGACTTTCTTGTTTTAATTGGTGAAAAGTAGAGGGTTTGGAGTCAGAAGTCCCAGCTCCAGTTCTCACCTTTCCCTCTTTCATAATAGCAGCGTGTGAGTTTGATCAAGTCTCAGCTTTACCTGATCTCAGTTTCCTTGTCTATAAAATTAGAATAGCAATTATCTTTCCTCTGCTTTCCTCCCCAGAAGTTGGAGAGTAAAACTGTAACATACCCCACAATGTCACTTGTCACAGTTACAGTGGGAGAATCTTAGGTCCCAAGAAATTTCTAAGTCTTTGAAACACAAATCTGGAGTCCAGGTGCCGAGGCTCTTGGCTCTGAACTTCTTGGCTGTGCCATAGTGCCTTTCGGTAAAGTGCTTTGGAATAAAATAGGGTGAACATGAATAGTAAGAATGATTATTATTGATTTTTCATTCTTTGACAACAAAAATCATGGCTGGCACTCTTCCCACTTGGAAACCAATTGGCTTGTTTTACATCTACTGTGTCCCTGGTGAGGTCAGGAGTCTAGGACTTGGGCTATGGGCCAGAGATGAGAGAATCTGCCCTTGGTCCTTTTTCTTTAACCCCCTTCTCCCTATTCATCTCCTATCTCCCAGTTGTCTTTCCTCCGCCTTGAAGCAGAGCCTTAGCATTCCACAGCCCCAGCCCAGGCCGGTGACAAGGCATAATCCTAGGTACTTACTCTCGGCTTGTCCCCAGTCCTTCCCTGGATTGCCAGTATCCCAGAACCAGTTCACATAAAACCCCTAGTGTGCCTGGAATGCATTAACCACAGTGTAGTACTTGAATTCCTAGTATATATGGAGTAATTTTAAATAGTATACAGATGAACATACTATTTTCAAATTTATATATTTTAATGTGTATTGGAAATGTTCTGTTTTTTAAATTTTTATTTAAGAGAGTTGACAAAGACTCTCTTTTAAGCTACTGTCCCTTATTTATTTATTTATTCTTACTGAGGTGCAACTTACAGGTAATAAAGTGCATACATCTTGTGTACAGTTTGATGATTTTTACATATATACAGTTTGATGATTTTTACATATATATACCATGTAACCCACCCAGATCAAGATATTGACTATTTCTAGCATCTGGCAAACTCAGGCAAAGTCAATTTTCCCCTCCAAATGTCATTGGTATTCTGAGCTCTATTGCCATTGAAATAGCCTGTTTAGCCTGTTTTGGGAGTTCATATACATGGAATCATACAGTATATACTCTTACAAATGGTCTTTTTCCTGCAACATTATGTCTGAGATTAATTTATGATGTTGCATGTAATAGTGGTTTATTCCCTTTTGTTGCTATGTAGTATTCCATTGTAGAAATACACCACAATTTTTCTACTTCTAAGGGCATTTGGGTTGTTTTCAATTTTTTACTATTATGAATAAAGCTGCTTCAGACATTTCATGCATATCTTGTGGTGAATATATTCATTTCTCCTGAGTATATTTCTAGGAGTGAAATTCCTGCATTATAACATGTAAATGTATTGAACATTAACAGATATTGCCAAATGGTATTGCCAGTATTTTTAGATTTTAGCCATTCTGAGATCTCATTATTTTAATTTGCAGTTCCTTAATGGCATGTAACATTGAATATCTTTTCATATGCTTAGCTGCCATCTGTATATCTTTTTTGGTGAGCTGTCTGTTTAGATACTTTGACCATTTTCCATCAGGTTGTTCATTTTCTTATTGTTAGGCTCCAAGAGTTCTTTGTGTATTTTGGATAACAGTCCTTTATCAAATACGTCTTTTGCAAATGTTTTCTCCCAGTCAATGGCTTGTCTTTTCATTCTCTTGATATCGTCTTTCACAGAGAAGTTTTTAAATTTAATATCCAGTTTATCAGTTATGTCTTTCATGCCTTTGGGGTTCTAGCTTAAAAAGATCCAAGGTCACAGCCAAGGTCACCTAGGTTTTCTCCTATGTTATCTTCTAGGAGTTTTATAGTTTTGAGATTTACATTTAATTCTGTGATCTGTTTTGAGTTAGTGTTTTGTGAAAGACATAAGGTCTATGTCTAGATTAATTTTTTTGCATGTGGATGTCCAATTGTTCCAGCACCATTTGTAGAAAAAACTGTCTTTGCTCCATGTTTTGCCTTTGCTCCTTTGTTGGAGATCAGTTCACTATATTTATGTGGGTCAATTTCTGGGCTTTCTATTATGATCCATTGATCTGTTTGTCTATACTCTCACCAATACTATACTGTCTTGTTTACTATAGCTTTATAAGAACATCTTGAAGTCAAGTAGTGTCAGTCTTCCAACTGTGCTCTTTTCCTTTGATATTACATTGGCTATCCTATGTCTTTTGTCTCTCCGTATAAACTTAAGAATCGTTTTGTCAATATCTACAAAATATCAGGATGGGATTTTGATTAGATTGCTTTGAATCAATAGATCAAAATAGGCAAGAACTGACATCTTGACATTACTGAGTTTTCCTATCCATGAGGATGGAAATCTCTCCATTTCTTCTGTTCTTCTTTGATATCTTTCATCAGAGATTGGAAGTTTTCCTTATGTAGCTCTTATACATTTAGATTTATATTTAAGTATTTCATTTTTTTGAGTGCTAATGTAAATGATAATGTTTTTTTCTTCTTATATTGGTTTCAGGAGTACAACACAGTGATTCGACAATTATAACATTACTAAATGCTCAGAATGGTAAGTGTAATTCCCATTTGTCAACATACAAATGTTGTGTTTTTAATTTCAAATTCCTCTTGTCCATTGCTGGTATATAGGAAATTGACTGACTTTGGTATGTTAACTTTACATCCTGCAATCTTGCTGTAATCATTTATTAGTTCCAGGAGCTTCTTTTATTGGTTCTTTCAGATGTTCTATATTGACAATTATGTCATCTGCAAAGACAGTTTTTTTCTTCCTTCCCAATCTCTGTGTAATTTTTTTTTCTTTTCTCCTCTTATTGTATTGGCTAAGATTTTCAGTACAATGTGGAAAAACAGTGGGGACATCATTGCCTTGTTCTCAATCTTAGTTGGAAAACTGAGTTTCTTGCCATTAAATATTATGTTAGCTGTATGTTTTTTTGTAAATATTCTTTATCACATTGAGGAAGTTTCCCTCTATTTCTAGTGTACTGAGAGTTTTGACCATGAATGGGTATTGAATTTTTAAAATGCTTTTTCTGCATCTATTGATATGATATGTAATTTTCCTTATATTATTTTGCAGTTTTCTTGTAATGCCTTTGTTTTTGGTATTAGGGTAATGCTGGCCTCATACATAAATTAGGAAGTATTCCCTCTGTTTCTATCTTCTGGAAGGGATTGTAGAGAATTGGTATAATTTCTTCCTTAAATATTTGATAGAAATCACTGGTGAACCCTTCTGGGCCTGGTGCTTCCTGTTTGGGAAAGTTATTAACTGTTGATTCAATATCTTTAATAGACATAGGCCTGTTCAGATGGTCTATTTCTTCTTGTGTGAACTTTGGAAAATTATATCTTTCAAGGAATTGGTCCATTTCACCTAGGTTATTAAATTGGTGGGCATAGAGTTGTTTATAATATTCCTGTATTGTCCTTTTAATGTCTAGGACATCTATAGTGATGTCTCTTTTTTCATTTCTGATATTAACAATTTGTGTCCTCTCTTTTTTTCTTAGCTTGACTAGAGGCATATCCATTTTATTGATCTTTTTAAAGAACCAGCTTTTGGTTTTGTTGATTTTTCTCTATTGATTTCATGTTTTAAATTTCATTGACTTGGGCTCTGATTTTTATTATTTTTCTTGGGCTTAATTTGGATTTAATTTGCTCTTCTTTTTCTTGTTTCCTAAGGTGTAAGCTTAGATGATTGACTTTAGATCTTTTTCTAATAGATGAATTCAATACTATAAATTTGCCTCTAAGCAATGCTTCTGCTGCATCCTAAAAACTTTGATGTTGTATTTTGTTTTCATATTATGGTTCAAAATATTTAAAAATTTCTTTTAAGTTTTTTTCTTTGACCCATGTGTTATTTAGAAATATGCTGCTGAATCTCCAGTGCTTTTGGGGATTTTCCAGCTATTTTTCTGTTGCTGATTTCTAGTTTAATTTCATTATGGTCTGACCATACAGAGTAGACACTGTATGATTTCTATTCTTTTAAGTTTGTTAAAGTATGCTTTATGGCCCGGAATGTGGTACTTCTTGGTGAATATTCCTGTGAGTTTGAGAAGAATATGGTATCTGCTGTTGCTGGATGAGTAGTCTATAAGCATCAATTATATGCAGTTTATTCACAGTGCTGTTGAGTTCAACTATGTCCTTATTGATTTTCCACCTGCTGGATCTGTCCATTTCTGATAGAGGGATGTTAAAATCTCTAACTATAGTAGTGGAGTCATCTATTTCTCCTTGCACATCTATTAGTTTTTTCCTATGTGTTTTGACCCTCTGTTGTTAGGCCCATAAACATTAAGTCTTCTTGGAGTATTGACCCCTTTATCATTAAGTAATGCCCTTCTGTGGCTCTGAAAACTTTTCTTGCTCTGAAGTCCATTTCAGCTCTGTCTGAAATTAATAGAGCTGTTGTCACTTTCTTTTGATTAGTGTTAGTATGATAGATCTTTCTCCATCCTTTTACTGTGAATCTATATGTATGTATCCTTATATTTAAAGTGGGTTTCTTGTACATAATACATTGTTGAGTCTTTTGTTTTGTTTTGTTTTTGGTAACATAGGGACCCAACTTAATGGTTCTAATTTTTTTTTGTAGTTTTTTTTTACAAGTCAGGTGCCATAAACATTCAAATAATCTATCCTTTAATAAGTGTGTTTATAACATCACAAGAATTAAGATGAAATATAAACCTTCCTACTTACAGTTTTTATACAGATTAACCAAATCACAAATATCACAAATAAGTGTTAAATTGTAACAATGTAAAGAATAAATATTCTTAATAAAATACTTCTTTGACACTTTTTAACTTATCATTATACTAAATGATCTATGCAGAGTTTTTGGAGGTACAAGAAGGTACCAACAGTACAAAGCAGATACAAAGTGATTTCAGAACTTTCTTGGGGCAACCCTAGAGAATTTCCTTTGTATTCCCAGCCATTTCTAGTCCATTATGCCCAGTTGGATCACAGTGAGAGAAACCACATATTTCCTCTACTGTTACATGCTTCTCATTTGCACTGTAGGATTATCATATTTCAAACCCCAGCATAACAATTTTAAAACACAATGTTTAAAAATATGTTGCTCAGCTTTTCAAAGCCACTGCATTTACAAAACTATTTCCCTTAAACTTGGGATTGCTCCAAAAACACTGATCTACAAATATAAAAGTATTATGGAATTGAGTCTTGTTTTTTCATCCACTTTTACAATCTCTATCTTTGAGTTGGTATATTTAGATTATTGATGTTTAAGATGGTTATTGACAAAGCTGGATTAATAACTCCTGTATTCGTTACTGTTTTCTAAGCGTTGTCCTCGTTCTTTGTTCTATTTTTGTCTATCACACTTTTTCTGCCTTTTCTGGTTTTAACTGAGTATTTTATATGAATCTATTTCTCTCCTTTATTAAAATCTCATTATATTTATTTTTTCACATTTTTTAGTGGTTGTCTGAGAGTTTGCAATATATATTTACAATCAATCCAAGTCCACTTTCAAATAACACTATACCATTACATGGGTAGTACAAGTACTTTAGAACCACAAAATAATCCTAATTCTTCCCTCCTGTCCCTTGTATCATTGTTGTTTCATTTATACATAGGCATACATAAGTATATATACATACATATATATATATATACACACATACACACAAATATATTGTTGCTCCTATTATTTTGAACAAACGATTACCTATTAGATCAATTAAAAATCAGAAAAGTAAACAGTTTTATTTTATTTTCACTTATTCTTTCTCTAATACTCTTCCTTTCTTAATGTAAATACAAGTTTCTGACCTATCATTTTCCTTCTCTCTGTAGAACCTCTTTTAACGTTTCTTGCAAGGCAGGTCTACTGGCAACAGATTCTATTGTTGTTTGCCTAGGAAAGTCTTTATTTCTCCTTCACTTTGGGAGGATAATTTTGCAGGGTACTGAATTCTAGGTTGGTGGGATTTTTTTCCCTCTCAACACTTTAACTACTTCACTTCCTCCTTTCTTGCTTACATGGCTTCTGGATGTAATTCTAATCTTTGCTTCTCTATAGATAAGGAGTTTTTTCCTCTGGTTTCTTTCAATATTTTTTCTTCTTTTTGATTTTCTGAAGTTTGAATATGATATATCTAAGTGTAGATTTTTATTTATTTTTTTGGCATTTATCCTGTTTGGTGTTCTCTCAGTTTCCCGAATCTGTGATTTTGGTGTCTGATATTAATTTGAGGAAATTCTCAGTCATTATTTCAAATATTGTTTCCATTTCTTTCTCTCTTTTTTCTCCTTTTGATATTCCCATTATGTGTATGTTAGTCCTTTTGTATTTATCACACAGTTTTGGGTATTCCGTTCTTTTTTCTTTTTCTCTCTTTCTCAGTCATTATTCTCTTTGCTTTACCATTTTGGTCATTTCTATTGTATTGTCAAGCTCAGATATTTTTCCTCAGCCATGTCTAGTCTATTAGTACTCTGTCAAAGGCATCCTTCATTTCTGTTACACTGTTTTTTATCCCTAGCATTTCTTTTTGATTCTTAGAATTTCCATTTCTCTGCTTATATTGTTCATCTGTTCTTGCATGTCACCTACTTTTTCCCTTAAATCCCTAAGCATATTAATCATAATTTTAAAAAATCTTAGTCTGATAATTCCAATATTCATGCCATATCTGACTTTGGTTCTGATGCTTGTCCCAACTCTTTAAACTGTTTTTTGCCTTTTAGTATGCCTTGTAATTATTTGTTGAAAGGCAGATATGAAGTATTGTGTAAAAGGAACTGTTATAAATAGGCCCTTAGTAATGTGGTGGTAACTAATGTGGGAGTGGGGGTGGGGAAGTGTTCTATAGTTCTGGTTATGTCTCCGTCTTTTGGTGAGCCTGTGACCCTAGACAATGAACTTCACCAATGCTTCTCAGTTTTTTCTCCCCCTTAGGCGGAACAGGATGGCTATAGGGGGCTGGTGTTGGATATTTCCCTTCCCAGTTAGGTTAGGCTTTGATGAAACCCCAGCAGGTTAGGCTCTGTTAAAATAGTTTCTTCTAGAGGACAAAACTTGTTAAGAGAATATTCTGCCATATTTAAAAATTGCTCATTTTCCTCTCCCCTTGCCGAGCAGAAGGGGATTTTTCTCTGAAATTTACTCTGAGGACCTGGTAGAGCTTCTAGAGATAAAACTCATTAAAATTTGTCCCCTTGCCCCATGACTGGGTCACCCTAGAGTTTTTAACTGTCAGACATGTCCACACTAAGTCTCCAGCAATTTGTCAATTATGGTTCAGGTTTTCCTGGCCTGGCCTGGTTTCCATGCAGGTTTCTGCTCAGATAAATTGTGATTCTCTGTATCTGCCTGTCTGTCTCTCCAATTTTGGGTGGCAGTGGTTTGCCCTGTGACCTCACTTCTCTGATGGATCTAAGAAGAGTTATTGATTTTTCAGTTTTTTCAGCTTTTTACTTGTTAGGATGGAGTGAAGACTTCTAGGCTTCTTATATTCCAGACCAGAAACCAGAAGTCTTCTATTTCTTTTTTGTAGTTTTTCTTCCTCTTTGTTATCCTATTTTATTCATTATTTTCCCAATTTTTTATGGCAAAATACATATAACAAAACCTACCATCTTTCTGCTAATTGATCTCTGATTTAACTCCATTATGGACACATATTACTTTTATGATTTCAATTCTTTT
Organism: Smutsia gigantea; assembly: GCA_032199065.1. Classification (NCBI taxonomy): domain Eukaryota; kingdom Metazoa; phylum Chordata; class Mammalia; order Pholidota; family Manidae; genus Smutsia; species Smutsia gigantea. The sequence continues at coordinate 64,849 of JAVSCE010017828.1, read as the reverse complement.
ACATTTGTTAACATTTGTTTTATGGCCTAGAATATGGCCTATTTTGGTGAATGATCCACATGCATGAAAAGAATGTGTATTTTACTTTTGTTGGTTGGAATGTGCTACAAATGTAAATTAGATTAAGTAGATTCATAATGTTCTTGTTCTATATCCTTAATGATTTTCTGTCTCCTTGCTCTGTGGGTTATTGAGAGAGTGATTGGAGTTTCCTACAGTAATTACAGATTTGTCTATTTTTCCTTTCAGGTCCATCAACTTTTGCTTCGTGTATTTGAAGCTGTTTAAAAGTTATATATGCTCACTCTAAGAAGGAACTAGTGGTTACCAAAGGGGAGGGGTGTGGGAGGGTGGGTGGGGAGTGTGGGAGAAGGGGATTGAGGGGTATTATGTTTAGCGCACATGGTGTGGGGAATCACGGAGAAAACAGTGTAGCACAGAGAATGCAAACAGTGAATCTGTGTCATCTTACTACACTGATGGACAGTGACTGAACTGGGGTATGAGTGGGGACTTGATAATACGGGTAAATGTAGTAACCATTGTTTTTTCATGTGAAACCTTCATAAGAGTGTATATCAATAATACCTTAATAAAAAAAAATTTTTTTTAATTAAAAAGAAAAAATAAAAAAAGAAAAGTTATATATGCTCTATTTAAAAAATATGTGAATTAATGATTACATATAAATAAATCTGGAGGAATATACTCTGAATTATTAACAGTAGTTATTGGGGGAGTTGTTGGCAGAGAGCTTCTAGTCTCTGTTAAATAGTTCTATAATTTGAAATATTTTATAAGGTACACATTTGTGAAATTTGAATATATAAATTATGTTTTAAAGGAGGGGAAGAGATGGTTGCCTGCCTCATCTTGGAAAAGAGTCAACTGGGTGCTCTCTGCCTATTCCACTCCTGCCAAGCTCCCAGACCATGGTCCACGCCTCCTGCTTCTGCTTCCTTACCAGCCCTTCCTTCCTCACCTCCTGTCAGCTGGCTTTGGGCCCAGGTACCTGGGAAAGAATTTTCTGAGGTCAACATGTGGCCTGCCAACCCAGCAGGCTTTCTACCATGTCACTTGACTTTGCTGAGCAAATTTCAGCCACTTTATCTTCAGATATTTTGGTATATATTCCATTTCTAGATCCTTATTCCCTGAAGACATCCCCCCCCAACCAACTTTTACTTTTTACTCTTACTTTTCCCTCAGGAATGAGAGCAAGCATCTCTGCCTCCAGGAAGCCTGCCTAGCTCTAGTGCCTCTATCCTCCCACCACTCCCTGCAAATACTTATCACTACTGCTGAACACCTGGCTCCCACACTGACTGGAGGTCCTGTGAGGATGGGGGCTATGTCTACCTGCCTTTGCTATAGACTTTCTTACATGCAAATTCTCAATTTGCCTCCTTGCAGCCAATCCCTCCTGTATAGAGCTCCCAGGTGAATCACTTTAATCATGTCACTCTCCAGTTCAAGAACCTGCAATGACTACCTAGTGCCTACTGAATTAACTCAAAATTCTTCCTCTTGGGTATATTCAATTACATCAAAATTAAAGATTTCTGATCAATGATGTGGACAAAATTAAGAGATGATGAAATGGGAGAATATTTTTGTAAGGTCTAAAACCAAGAAAGGATAGAATCTTCCAGGATCTCTTGCAAATCAACATCCAGAAAGTAGCAACCTCAGTAGATATATAACCATATAATATGAAATGACAATTTATATAAGAGGAAATCTTAAAAGACTAGTCAGCAAATGCAGAGATGCTCAAATTCTTCAGTGATCAGAGAAATGCAAAATGCCAACAATGAGATAATACCTCAGCCAGACTAGCAAAAAATCCGACAGCTGGATAATGTCAATCACCAGGGATATAGGAACCTCCTGGCTTGCCTGTGGGAGTGTGGGTTGGTGCACACAACATGGAGAAAAATATCACCATATTTAGTCAAGCTGAGACAGGATATTTATATCTTATGATCTAGCAAATCTAATCCTGGCTCCTAGGTATATAACCCAAAGAGACTCTCACCAGATCCTTATGGGTACACGTGCAAGGACTCATTGTCATCTGTGGGAGGGGAGTTGGGTACAGCCAAGTGTCCCTCCCTGGGAGAGCAGAAAGGCCAAAGGCAGGGGTGCCCTATGGAGCACCTCGCAGCAGTTAGAGCAACTCCATGTTCACTGAGCAGCCTGGATCTTCAAACCGCAGTGCAAAAGGGACCAACGGAGCGGAGCCTGGCATGCGATGCTGGCGCAGTACAGGGACGCACCCATGATGAGCGAAGCACAAGGAGACGTTTTGAGAAATCTGATCATGGACTGGATATTAGATAACACCAAGGTATTTGTGCTAATTTTATTGGCTGTGATGATGGCACTGCAAGTGGGTCAGAAAATGTTCTGTGTTGTGGGGAATGCATAGCTGAAGAATATAGGGGTGAAATGGCATGATGTCCGGGATTCATTTTATTCTTTTAAAGGTAAATTAAAATGATTTATGTTTTTTTACTTTCAGAAAGGCCAAATAGATTATTATTTCAGATAATCTATTTAATGGATAATCTTGGTGAGGATGTTGGTGAATATTCTTTTTTTTTAAATTAAAGTATCATTGAAATACAATCTTATGCTGGTTTCAAATATACAACACAGTGGTTCAACAGTTATCCATATTATTAACTCCTCCCCACCCCCTCCCCACAGTGTGGTTACTGTTTATCAATGTAGTAAGATGTCACAGAATCACTGACTATATTCTCCATGCTGTACTACTGTCCCTGTGATCAACTTATATTGTGATTGTGAATTACTGTGCCCTGAATATTCTTTTTTTAATTGAAGTGTAGCTGATATACAATATTATTATTGGTTTCAAGTATACGTCACAGTGATTCAACAGTTACTTTACACACATTGTTAAATCCTCACTCCAACTAGTGCAGTTACTATTTTTTTTGTGTCAATATACAATCACATGAGCAACATTGTGATTACTAGATTCCCTCCATTATCAAGTCCCCACCACATACCCCATTACAGTCACTGTCCATCAGCGTAGTGAGATGCTATAGAATCACTACTTGTCTTCTCTGAGTTGTACAGCCCTCCCCGTGCCCCCCCCCCCACTATATCTGCTAATCGTACTGCCCCTTTTTCCCCCTTGTCCCTCCCTTCCCACCCACCCTCCCCAGTCCCTTTCCCTTTGGTAACTGTTAGTCCATTCTTGGGTTCTGTGAGTCTGCTAGTGCAGTTACCATTTATCAACATAGAAAAATGTTCTAGAACCATTTGCTATGTTCTCCATGCTTCACTTCCATTCCTGTGACCAACTTATATTATGATTGAGGTTTTGCCTTTTAATCCCCCTCACCCATCCCCAGGATTCATTTTAAAGTATTTAGTTCAGCAAAGGGGGAAAAAAAAGAGAAAGATGAAACAAATGTTATTTTAGGCAAAGATTTAAGTAAGACTTCAAGGCCATGTCTTGGTAGTATTTGAGTCTGGGAGAGGAGTGTACGGGGGCTTGTACTATTGTCTCTACTTTTGTGTATGTATTAAACATTTCATAATAAAATTCCATAATTTAAAACAATAGCAATGATACATATTTTCAATAACATAATCACACACAAAAATACACATTAAACATGTTAAGAGTGGCTGCCTATGGTGGGGGAAGAAAATAGGAGTAGGGAATCAGACAAAAGGGAAGGCAGGAAGGAGGAAGGAAATAAGAAAGGTCGGTGATAATCTGCCGTGAACTGAAAAGGATTAATAATTTAACCCTCTGCAACTGAAGTCCAAATAGAGGAGGAAAAAAAACTGGTAGCCCCCATAACTCTACCCCCGTGGCATTGTAATTTCTTCTGTCTAAGCCCCTAACCTTCGATCCTGTGTACACTATTCTTTTCCCCAAAGCTGTCACCTTGACAGTTACATCACTTTTTGTGCTGTGCTTAACAAGCAGGAACAAACGTTGGCTTATAAATGCCAGCACTGGGCTAGGACTTCTAGGTATGTGATTTCAATTTATCCTCTCAGTGAGTGACATTGTGAAGTATCATTATCTCCATTTTATAGACGCCAAAAACTGAGCTTAGAGATAAAATTCTTTGTCCAACTCCTACTAAGTCACAAAGCTGGAATTTCAGACCCCTTGGACTCAAAGGTCCAGGATAATGTGATCGCACCAAGCTAATCCAACAACTTCTTCACCATTATTATTTTTAAGGCCTGCCTAGTGTTCCCAAAGCAACTCCATGTTCACCGAGCGGCCTATATTGATGTAGGGTAATTTACTGTAACTTAGTATCTGGGCTCTTTCTAGTTTTTTGCTTTCATAAATAGTCCTGCAGAGAATATTTTCAGGTATAGAATTTTTGGATTCTGTTGAGTTATTCCCATGCCAGGAGTGGGATTACTTTGTGTTTACATAAAAGGGTGGATTTTATTACGGCAGCTAATTGACATTGCAGTAGTTCACAAGAAAGGGTTGGACAGGTGAGCAGGATTTAAAACTGCAGAGATTTTGAGGGAGTGTATTTCTTGGAGGTTCGGAGGAGAGCAGAAGGGAAGCTCTTAAAGGAAATTAAAGGGGTGGGGTAGGGCACAGCTGGGCAGGAAATGCAGGGGGAGTGAGGCCTCTGGCCAGACAGGAAGTCGGAGCCTATTGATTTCTGTGGCCTTCACATTTCCCTAATGTCTTCCTGCTCCACCACAAGGTGGCCAGTGGAGTTCTGGCAAGCCCTGAGATCCGGGCCAACTGCTGTGGGGATTTGAAACTGCTGTGTGTCAGAGGTAGGCGGCTGGAGCCACTCTCCCTGGGGCCAAGGTAGCTCTCTGGCCCTTTGGTGGCTGCCCTGGCCAGCCTGGGAGGGGTCAGCTGGGGATAGGCAGCAAGTAAATATAGATCCAGGGAAGGAATCCAGGAGGCCCCGCCCGACACTGACCTCTCACTGTAAGGCTGGGGAGAGATTAAATCCTGGCACCCTCCTCTTAAGGAGTGGGTGACACCTCGCCCAGCTGCCCCCTACATTGCTGGAAGCAACGGTGGGGGGGGAGGGGTAGAGGCTCCAAGGGGATCATAGTGGGGGCCAGTGGAAAGCAGGTCAGGAGGCGCTGTTCCTGTGTGACAGACAGCAAAGTGCCTTGCCTCCCTGGTAATCCCGCTCAGAGGACCTGCCCCGTGTGATGAGCCCAGGCTGCGGGGCTGACTGGTCCAAAGGGATGATGGGGTCCACAGTACAAGGGGCAGCATCAACGCCCCCTTACAGCCCCCCTCCCCACCGCGTGACTTCTCCAGAGGGCACACTTGTCTTCTCTTGCTCTTCCACCCCCTCACTTGTTGCTGGCCCTCTCCACCCTAAAACTCAGAGCCACTGGCCCTGCCCCAGCCCCAGCTCCAGTGCTACACTGCCAGCCTGGCTTTCCTTGGCCCCCAGGGCCACAGCCCTGCACTTTGCATAACATGTCCACCTGATCCAGCCAAGACCCAACGGCCCTACCGACTCTGGAAGTGGAATTCTAGCAAGGCAGTCACTCCACCATAGACACATTTATAGGCAAAACATGTTCCCAGACATTGAGAGGAAGGGTGCTAGCAGAGTAGGTGACTTTTTTTCCTTTTCTTAGCAGGGTTCAAGGGGTAGAAAAAGGGAGAAGGTTAGGGGGAGGGACATCTCAATCTGAATAACAATACCAGCAGCTGACATTTATTGAGCTCTTCTGTAAGGCTGAGGCCAGGCTGTGTTAAGCAAGCACATTGCATGCACTGCCTCATTTAACAATAACAACCTTATGAGGCAGGTACTATTAGTGTCCTCATTTTACAGATGAGGAAACTGAGGCAGCGGTCAGCCTTCAGGGATGCACCTGAGAGCCGTCCATCAGGAGCCCGTGGCCTCCTTTCTTCTCTGTCACATCCTGGTTCTCAGTTTTTTTCTTTCTTTCTTTTTATTTTGGTATCATTAATATACAGTTACATGCTGGTTCTCAGTTTCAACCATCTCTCACCACTTCCAGTTCTTTTGAACTCTTTTTACATTTTTGTTTTGTAAAAAAATAGGTTTTGCCCATATTCTGCAGAGCCCACTGTCTCCCACCTCAGTTGGTCAAATCTGAGTTTTCCTCAAGATTTGGATTGGGTGGGGTTGGGGACAGTGGGTCTCTAGTGGGGGACCTGGGCCAAAGTAGAGTGTGTGAAGCCAAAGTACAAGGAAAGCTCTTAGAAAATACACAATCAATAAATTACAAACCTCCCTCCCCCCCTCCCTATTTCCTCCCTACCTTCCCACCCCTCTCCCACCCCCCATCCAAATCTAGAACAGACTATGCATTGCCCCCCATCCCCTACCCCAGGGCAGGGTCTTGTTTCTGCGTCTGTAGGGTCCAGGCCCCTCGGTAAATGTTTGTGGAAGGACTGAATGAGTGTAGTATGAATGAGAGTATGGAGGGGTGGGGGCAGGGAGAGAGACTCCTGAGTCCCAGCCCTGATTGTACGGTCACTGGCACCTGGCCTGCACCAGCACCAGACCCCTCCCTCTGCCCCAGAGAAGAGAGTCCCAGGGAGCAGGGCTGGGAGGGTCGATGACCGAAGCAGAGCACAGAACTCCGACCTCAGAGTCAGGAGACTGGGTTCAAATCCCAGCTGTATGGCTCAGGAGCTGTGTGCCCTTGGGCAGGCTTGAAGCAGAATGATCACTACTCTGTAATAGTCCTTGCAGCATTTATAAAACCCTTTTTTCACATTTATCTTTGGTTCTCAGTAACCCTCCTGTTAGGTGGGCATTATTATTAAAATACCCATTTTACAGAAGAGGAAGCAGAGGCTGGAGAAGTCAAGGGGCTTGCCCAAAGTCACACAGCAAGCAGGGAGTTGAACCCCACCCCCCATTACTGCCCTTGCTAGACCCCCCGTGTGTGCATGAGGAGGTGAGGCCCAGATCTGAGTCTCCAAGCATGGGATACCATGTGGCAGGGTGGCAGCAAGGGGGACCTGGGCAACAGCTAATGTGGGCCCCGCCGGCCATCTCCAGCCTGAAGAGCCAGGCTACTCTTCGTGGAAGGTTTCCTAGACGCCCCTTCCTTCCCCCACTCCCAGCCCTGGGGCCCCACCTGCTGCCCCAGGAGGGAATTGGGAGCTGATGAGATGACCATGAACTGTTCTCCTGGGAGAGAGGGGAAGTGGAATGGTGAAGGGGGCTCCGGGACCAGCCCCCTCACATGGGCATAGGCGCCTCGTCGTATGCGTCCTGACCCTCCTCGTCAAAGTTCGGCTTGGCATCGTCAGCATCCAGCTGGAGGGTGGGGTAGGAAGGACAGGGGGTTAGTGGCCCAGGGCCCGAGGAGCCCTTCTCCCAGTGTTGAGGGCTCTCTGGAGTTAGGAGAGGGCCTGGCTCTCTTTGAACCTTGGACAAGTCTGTCCTGCCCCTCAGCCTCTGGGTTTGGTCTGGATGAGTGATTTCCAAAGGAGGGGAGCCCCTGGAGAAATAGTGGTCCAGCAGGAGAGGGCCGGAAGGTAGGTAGGGAGCCCTTCACAGGGCAGCCCTACAGTGACCTGGGTCATGTCGGGAAGGATGCCATTGGAGGAGTGCCTCTGTGCAAAATGATTTGGAAGACTTTAGGACAAGCCACTCCAGTCAGGACAGCCCACATGGAACACACCTGTGTGTCTTCACTCTCTCACCAGCCCTGCTTTTATCCCTCCCTTATAGGTGAGCAAACCTGAGGCACAGGGAACGAAGGCCGCTTGCTCTGGGTCTCACACTAGGATGTGGCAGTGCCAGGATTTGGACTCAGGCCAAGACCCACACCTTAACCACAGTGCTCTTTGGCATTCCTTAGTTCCAACAGCCATCCCTCACCTCCTTCCAGCCCCTCTGATGACCCCTTCAGCCTCTGCCCTCTCTGCACCCTTCCTCCCACCCCAGGCCCAGAGGCTGGGGGCTGGGGGCTGGGAGCAGCCACTCACACACTGGAGCTCCAGGTCCCTGAAGATGAGCGGCAGCAGCAGGCGGCGCAGGGGCACCGTGAGGATCAGGATGAAAGGCAGGGCCAGCGAGGTCATCTGGAAGGACTTCACCGCCCACAGCACTGCCAGGCAGATGATCTGGATGAACGTGAACAAGTGCATGCGCCAGGTCTTTACCTGCGGGCGGAAGCTGGGGTCATCGTCTGCCCTGCCCTGGCACTCAGCACCCCCCACCCCACCCTGAGCTGGGCAGTTGGGAGGGCCCTGTACCCGCTTGACGTAGGGCACATCCGGGTGGTACTTGGGCGGCTTGAGCAGAAGCAAGATTCGGTCAAAGAGCTGGATGCCACTGAGGGATGTGACCCCCATGTAGAGGAAGATGCCAAACAGCACAGCCAGGGGGATAAGGGACAGTATGGGTCCCATGAGGATAGACAGGCCTGTGGGGAGAACAGTGCACCCTCAGTCCCAGGTGCCCTGGAGAACCAGAACCATCACGGGCTGGAGAATGAAACCACCAAATGGAGTCTTTCCTGTGGATCTTCTTAATAGGCATTACCCCCATTTTACAGAGGAGGAAACAGACTCAGAGAGGTGAAGCAACTTGCCTAAGGCCACACAGTAATAAGTGGCAGAGCAGGGAGTCAAATTCCTGCCTGCCTGACTTCAAAGCCTACTCTTTTTTTAACCCAGAAGGGCCACAGAGGTCAGTGAAGCCCACCTTTCCCCTCACCCCAGCCCCAAATGCCTCCAACACACTCCAAATCTGAACTCCCTGCCAGCTGATACCAACTTCACCTCCTTTAAGAAACTTCCATGGCCTCTCCATCAACAACCATGGCCCTGCCCACCCTGAGCCCGGTTGGATTTTCAGCTGCTCCAGAACTCAGATCAACCTCAGTGACCCTCATTCTTCTTCTTCCCAACCCCCAGATCATGCCCAGAGCTTCGCCCTTTGCATCAGTCACTGAGCAGCTGAGCTAGAGAGACAGCAGGGGTATGTGATGAACTGTCTCATGGTGCAGACAGGGAAACTGGAGCAGGGGTGGACCCCGGCCCAGTTCACTGAACTTGTGTTGGAATAGCTCTGAATATAGGGTACTGTGTAGAGAAGGCCTCAGTAGTGGGGCGCCCTCCCTCCTTCCCTGCTCACCAGCCCAGTGCCTTGGGGGTTTCCTCCAGAATCCTCTCATGTGAATAACTGACACTGGGGAGATGTGGGAAGAGGGTGTGTGGGGAGCCTGGTGTAGGATGGGCAGGACTGGAGGGGGCACTGGATCCTCAGGGGCAGGGCAGGGCCACGGGCTGGTGGAGAGGGGCCAGCCCTCACTCACCCACGAGCAGAGAGACCAGGAGGCCACTAATCCGCTGCTCCTTGACCTCCTGGACCAGGGCTGCAGCGCCTGGGGTGCTGGCTTTGCCCATGACGGTGAGGGCATTGGCGTGGGTGACAGAACGCACGGTGGTAGCACTGAGCCAGGGCATCCCAAAGAGGGCAGCCAGCCCGCCCATGCCCATGACCAGCAGCAGGTCCAGGTGGAAGCCAGAGCCCTTGATCATCTTGCGCTCCGGTTTGCTGATAATCAGCCTGGGGGTGTGGGAGGTCAGAGGTAAGTTGGGCTCTCCCCCACCCTCACTCCCCTGGCCCCTTTCTTCCTTCCCCCTATCTGGGTCCCTCTGTACCTCAGTTTATCCTTCTGTGCCAATATCCCTTGGAGATCCTTGCTCCCCTTCCCCCCACCCCATCTTGAGAATACAGAATTTAAGGGCAGTGTCTTCAGATGTCACCTAGAATGTCCACAGGCAGATTTCCTCTGAAGCTAATGAAGCGTAAACTTCAGGAAACCTCACTGGTACTTTCAAATTCCAGCACCTGATTTTATAATTCTCATTTTGTATTTTTTGTCTTAAAAAGGGCTCCCCAAATTATACAATGTCAGGGCCCACAAAACCTGGACCTGCCCCTACCTGTCCTTCACTCTACTAGTCAGGAGGGCCATATATCCCGCTGGGACTAGTGCTCAGTCCCTGGTACCTGCCTGCCCCTCTCCTGCCCCAGAGGCTCCTAGGCCCAACCCAACCCTGGCTCTTACGTGGTGATCTGGGACTCCAAGAAGATGAGAATGAAGACCAGCAGGGCAGGCAGGGCAGAGGCAAACATCATCCAGATGGGGAAATGGGAATACAAGCCCAGCGGGTGGATGATCCAGCCCCGGGCTGAGGAGTTGGACACCGTGAGGCCTTCAGGCACACTGAGTTTCTGGGGGAGGAGGATGCTGGTGAGAATACAGGGCAGGGGAAGCCAGGGTCCCGGGCACTTGGGAACTTACCTATATTGGGTGTCTACTTTGTACCTAGTCACTGCACTAAGCCCTTTACATATATGTTCTCATTCCCCACTTTATAGACGAGAAAAGAAGAACAGAGAGAGGTTATGTAATTTACCCTGCATATACAGCTATTAGGTGGCAGAACAGAGATTTGTACTCAGATCTACTTGGCTCCAAAGCAGGTCTATTCCTATTGCTCTGGCTTAAGGAGTAAAGGGGCAACCTGGCCCAGGCCCTTTCTTCAGCCAGAGGGGCCTATAGGACTATGGGAAGAACATGGGGCTCCCAAGGGAGAAAGGGATGAGACAGGGTAATTCTAGCTAGCTTCAGGTTTGAGAAAGGTGTTCTGGAAAAGGAGCATGCTGGGGGAATGAAATGAGGGTGGGAGGAGGTCACCTGGGTGTAGGTGTCCTGTATGAAGAAATCCACCAGGACCATGATCAGGATGGAGATGGGAACCCCAAAGTCCCCAATGACCCGTCGCAGCTGAGGGCAGGTAGAAGGACCAGTGGTTAGTGCCTGCTTGCTCAGGCCTCCCAGTTGCCACCCTCCTGCCCCAACTTCATTCAGGGGATCCATCAACATCTAATATCCTGTCCTGCTCCTCAGAGCATCTACCTCCATTCTTCTCCCCCTGGCCCAGCCCCATCCTGGTCCCACATCTTCTCCACCCACTTCCAAGAACTGTTCCTGGCTCTTCACTGGGTTCTCCTCTGGGCATGCTGAGAAAGGGAGGTGGGCTTGCCTGAAAGATGACATCTGGGTGAGGGGGAGTGAGGGAGGCTTGGAATTGGGAATGGGAGTCTAGTCTGAGAAGGGGAGCTAAGAGCATCAGGGAAGCTGGGGGTGCTGAGACTAGGATAGGGCAGTGTAGGCAAGGGCAGGTGGGGAGGATGTGCTGACCTTGCCAGGAAAGTACGAGCTGTTCTTGAACTTGCGAAGCATCATGGCTAAGAAGAAGGTGCCGGCCATGAGCACAAGGGAGAGGAGGGCTGTGTTAGGCAGGGGGAACTGAGGGGTGGGCACCATCGTCACATTGTGGTGGTAATTCTTCTGCAGTGGGTGGTTCTGGAAGATCTGCAGTAGAAAACGAAAGAATACTGTTCCCTCCCATCCATCCATCCTCCTTCCATCCCTTATCCATCCATCCATCCATCCATCCATCCATCCATCCATCGCCCATCCATCTACCTATCATCTTCCTCAACTGACATGGTAGCAGAGGGGCTATAGCTTGGTCTCCAGGAGTGAGGACCAGGCTCCATCTGGGTGGAGTGGGCCATGGAGGCAGTGAGTTTGTGGGGGGGGGGGTGTATGTGTGTGTATGTGCATGTGTGTGAGCATCCAGGGCCTGGGAAAACATGAGATGACTGGAGGGCAGGAAATAAGTGGCAAGGAGGTTGTTAAATTGGGCTTCAAAGACTTGGAAACAGGAAGACCCACCAACTAACAGAATCAGGGGCAGATTTACAGTGTCCACCCTTCCTTCATATAAGGCACAGATACAGAGGCTTGCATAGTTTAAGGTGACAGAGCTGGGAGGCAGGTGTTCCATTCATAGGCCCTACAGTTCTTGAGGGCCAGGGCAGGAGTGGGAGTGGGGGACTTCAGAGCCTCCTGAACTCCCACAGTCCCCACCCTGCCTACAATTTCCCATGTTCGGACTCACATACATACTTGTCCATTAGTCATTCTGTATATGCTTATAAACACGGACGTGTGCACACAGGGCACCCACTCATGCACAGTTACTCTGTGCAGCCATGGCAAGAATACCAGCCTACAGGCAGCAGGTGTCAACAAGGATGTGGTCACAGTCACGCACCATGGAAACACGGCCACAGAGATGCCTTACAGACATGTGTGCAATGACACACAACATGGTTTATGGACAGTCTCACACAGGCACACACATGCTCGTTAACACTCCCATGGACCCCACCTTGACCAGCTTGGTGAAGGTCTCAAAGATGAAGATGAGAGAGATGAGGAAGGAGAAAATCTCTTGAGTGTAGCGGGAGATGAAGCGAACCAGGAAGCTGCCCTCAAAGGCCACCATGAGCACCACCAGCAGGATGAGCCAGAAGCCGATCCACACACGGCCCACGATGTACTCCAGGCCATTCCTTTCGCAAAACTGCAGGGCAGTCAGAGGGAGCTGGGGTCACACAAATTGACTTAGGCCCTGTGCATCAGGAAGATGGGGTCAGGGGCCAGTTACAGGGTCACAGTGGGGCCAGAACAGAGCTACCGAGAAGAAGGCTTCCTCAAACACAAGCAGGGGTCCTGAGAAGCCAACCACAAGCAGGGGCTGAGCCCCCAGCAGGGCAAAGAGAATGCCCTGCACAGCTGTGGAGATGAGCAGCTCCGACACGCCCATCTGGTTCTGGGTCTTTTCTCCTGTGGGTAGAAGTTACAGTGGGGTCAAGGTCAGGAATTTCCAGGGTTCAGTAGAGCATTTCAAGGGCAGGCTGATGCAGGGGTCCAGAGTATCAGAGTGGGTCAGATGTGAGAGCCAACATAGAGGCCATAGGGTCAGAGGTGAGGGTCAGGGAGACACGCAGAGACACTGACCCAGGAGGCCGCCGAAGGTGATGGCCGGTGACAGGGCCGCAAAGTAAATGAAGATGACGGCAGCCAGGACCTGGGGGCTGAGTGCGTCTGTGATGTCACTCAGGTAGCGGGGGTAGCGGCGCCGGATGTCACGCACCAGGCCCCCAAAGAGCAAGCCTGTCTGCTGCAGAGGGTCATCAGCGCCACCGGGGACCCCTGGGCCCCCATTCAAATCTGTATTAAAGGGCAGGACCATGGTCACACACGTTAGCAGGGGGAGGTGTGTGGAGAGGGGACCTGAGGGGGTGTCTTCAGATGAGAATGGGTCAGACAACGAGGCTGGGAGGCATGAGGTCAGGGAGAGGGGGCCCCAGGGTGTATGATGGGAAGTGGGGAGGCAGGGGCTCAAAGGGTGTGCTGGGATGTCTGAGGGTCTGTGGGTGCTCAGAAAGCCTTGGGCTGGACAGAGCCGATACCTAGGCCCTTGTAGTAGCTGGGGTCCGGCTTGCCAGGGCTGGGCAGGTAGCGTCTCCGCAGCAGCTCCCTCTGCACAGGCACCAGACTGAGTAGGGCCTGCTCGGAGGGGACATCCGAGGGAGGCAGCACCAGGCTGCAGTCCAGGAAGTCCTCCAGGTTGTGCAGCAGCTCCGCCTGGCTTTGGGCCAGGTATGCATCAGTGCGGAACACCTAGGGCCACAGAGAGGGTCAGGACTGCCTGAGCTGCTGAACAAAAGGACCCAGGAGTCCACAGCTGGGGCCTCTGGGGAGCAGAATCCTCTCACCAGCTTCTTGCTAGGAAGTGCTTTTTCTCCCCCCACCCTTCCTGTCCCCTGCCACAAAAGGGCTTTGGGGCCGGTGCAGACAGGGCCCTGAGTGCAGAAAGGAGAAAGGACTAAAGGACACCAGATGGCTTACAGCAGACCAGATGGAGCGAGCACAGGCCAGGGCAGGCCAGCTCGGAGCCAGCCAGGTGGAACCCAGTCAGAGTGGCCGGACTAGATGAGGCCAGATCAGGCAGGGCCAGGACAGACTACGTGGGCCTGAACTACCCCTGGTCAGACTGGACAGAAGCAGCTGGATTCGGCAGAATGGGCCACAATAGTGAAGCTGAAGTAACCCAGGCCAGTGCAGGCTGGAGGGCGGGCCTCCGCTGCCACCTAGCCCTGTGGGGTCTCCCAGCCCCGCCGCCCTTCCTCACCCTCTCCGACATGAGCGTGGCAGCAGCCCGACCCAGCTGGGTGTAGTCCGTGTGCGGGGCCTCGGGTCCCAGCAGCACGAAGAGGAAGCGCACGGGCAAGGGCAGCTGCACGGCCTCCAGCTCCACGGCCTCCAGCAGCCGCACAAAGCCCAGCACCGGCTGCTCCAGGAACACTGCTCGACCTTGGAGGGGGAAGGGCGATTGAGGTGGTCAGGCCAGACTGGGGGGCTGCTGGGGTCCAGGCTTAGGGAGAGGCGAGCTGCGCCATGGCAGGAGGCAGAAGTTTGGGTGTGGAGCAGTGAGGGGTGGAGGCACCAGCCGCTTACCCACTAGCACCAAAGTAGCCTCTGAATCCTGGGGAATATTCTGCAGCATTCCAGATGCCGCGTGCCCTCCTGGGTCCTCTTCTTCCTGGTGGAAGGAGCGTGGTGAGGGGTGTCCTCTAGCTACGCTGGCTCCAGACCTGAGTGTCCAGGCCTCTCCTCCCCACACTCTCTGGTTTCTAGCCATGTTCAGGCAGAAGGCTTTCCCACTCTCCGCACCCACCCCTGCTATGACCTCACCTGCTCGTGGGAGAGCTGTGTCTCCAGTGAGGGGTGCTGGGGGAGCAGAGACTGAAAAGCACCCCCAGAACGAGTCACAACTGCGGGCTTCACACCCCCTAGGGCCTCTAGGTCTCCAGCATGACTGCAGGGCACACAGGGGACATGGGCTGAGTAAGCCGCTTGGGCTGGGCTACCAGCAGGGCGGGGATTGGTGGCAGGAGGGGTCAAGCGGGACTTCCCAGTGACAATACTAAAGAGACCCTGGGTGGGGGGCAGGGTGGGGGGATGAGACTCTGCCTACCCTCAAAGGGCATTGTTAATGTAAGCTGCTGGCCTCTGGAATGACTAGGTGGAGCCGGAAGAGCCGGTGGAGGGAAGGGTCTTAGAGTCTGCCCTCCTCGGGACCTGTGGCCCGCACATCTGAGCTGGAGACAAGGCCACCCCTGGAGAGATGCCAGAGGCAGGAGCCATTGTGGAAGAAAAGTGGGCCCTGGCCTGATGGGGGAGGAGCCATCTGGACCCCCAGGGAGAGCTTGAGGCAGGTGGGCTGGGGAGGTGGCCCCTTTGGGTGTGGAGTCCAGGTTCTGGCAGGCAGGGGCACCTGCGTTTGAGCAGCAGGACCCGGAGCAGCTCCTCTCGGTCCTGAGGCCGGATCTGCTCCTCGTAGATAAACCTGTCCAGCAGCTGGTTGGCCACCCCGGCCAGGGAGGTCTCTGACAGGTCCAGGAGGACAGTGCCTGAAACAAGGGAGGGATGAGCTGAAGGGCTGGACTGTGGCCCTCCTGCCCACCAAACCTCACTGCAGGGGCCGGTCCAGTGGGGCTCACCCTTGGTGAAGGCCCTCTGCAGCTGTAAGAGGCTCCAGAAGGTGAGGTAAGACAGGTGTGGGTGGCCCCAGGTCCCATCCTCCCTCAGGTTTTCCTCCAGGTGCACCCAACGTGCTGCCTCCATCCATTGTAGCTCCTGATTCTTCTTGTCCATCACCAGTTCCTGCAGCTCCACGCAGACCTGCGGCCCCATGAGCCCGAATGAGTCCCTCAGGCCCAGGGCAGGCCCATGCAGAGACTGGAAGCCCAGAGCCTGGTGGGCATCTGAGAGATGTTTATAGGGGGCCTAGGGTCCTGGGGGGCACTTGGGGGTTAGACCCTGAGCTCAGAGGGGACTATCAGCAGCTGCAGTCGGGAGTGCTGAGAGAGGGGGACGTGTGGTCCTGGAGTTACTGCCCACACCTCTGGCTCTATATCCCGACTTCCTAACCAGGCCCCTCTGCCCATTTCAGAGGCATCTGAAGAAGCTCTGGAGCAAAAAGCCTTTGGGGTCATTGGGCTGGTCTGCTTCCAAGATGATTGCATGGGTTCAGCATACTCTTGGGTTTGTTTCCTTGGGGCCCAGTGGCCGCTCCCAGGGCCTTGCTGAGGACAGACCCAGTTTCCTAACCAGCTAGAGAGTCTGGTGCCCAGCAGGGACATGGGGGGCCTGGTGGGCCTGGGCAGAAGAGAAATATATTTAACTCTGTGCTTCCCTCGGGAGCACCTGGCAGCCCAGCCAGGACCAGAGGACCTGGGGGCCCACCTCCAGCAGTCAGATTCTCTCCACCCAGGGAGCTCTCCACCCAGTGGACGGGTGGCCCAGGTCTCCCAGCTCAGTAGAGGATGTCCTCTCCCCTCCCACCTAATTCTGAGATGCTCACCCCTTCTCTGACTCTTCACTGGGTCTCCCTCCCCTGAAGCTGTGTCTCTCTGCTCTTCACCCCCACCTCCTGGGGTAGAACTGTGGGTCCCAAGGATGGCACAGGCAGGAGAGCTGCAGGAGGCTGGGGGTCCTCACCTTGTGGATAGTTGGTTGTGAGGTGGTTTGATAGTCTGTGGCTATCAGTTCGGCGTGGTCGTCTGTGGCTGCTGGCTGGGTGAAGTAGTCTGTGGCTGCTGGCTCGGTGTGGTCGTCTGTGCCCACTGGCTCCGTGTAGTAAGCTAAAAACCCAGAGGCTGTTTAGTGTTGCCCCCGGACAACACCCCACCACCGTGCCCAAGGCCCTCCTGCACCACCCACCGTGAACCCGACTAGCCCCACTTGAGTGATTCCCCGCTCCGCTACTTGTTGCCCCTGGCTGGAACCCCAGGGGCCCCCCACTGCTCAATGGCCTGTGGCCCCCAGTGTCTGTTCTTGGCTTAGCTGGCTCTGTCACTCCCCATCTGAGCACTGGGGGGCTCCTGGGACACATCTCAGTGATGGCGGGAGGGTCCTCTCCACAGTGACCGGACAGTCCTGAATGGCACTCCCAGGGCCTCCTAGGACCTCCTCCCTCTCTAGTCACCTGCCGCGACCAGGTTCCTTTCCTTCCTCGCACCCGCCTCGACAATCCCGCCAGCCCTGTAGCTTCCCACTGTCTCCCAAGTGAGCTCTGGGAGCCCGGTGCCGGGGGGGGGGAGGGGGGCTGCCCTTATATGGCCCCCACCCCCACCCCCAGCCCTCCTTTCCCAGAGGGGCCTCTTATCTTTAATAGAAATTGCCAGCACTTAAGCCCTGTTGATAGTAAACAGGTCCCTCCTGGGGCTCCCCAGCTGAGAGCTTGGACAGCCCCAAAAGGTTCCTTGATGTCTCTGCCCTGGGGGGGTCCCCGTGACCCCCCGTTTCTCATGACCTCTGCATCCCAAACAACGATATTCCCAGAACAGACACAGTACTTGGCCTAGAAGCTGGCATTATATGGGCACAGGTGGCATGTGGACACATGCCCTTGTCCCAGACAGGCCTGGCTGCCCTCTCACAGATCTGAGGGGCACAGTGACGGGTGACTGGCCCTGCCGCAGCCCTCCAGTCACCTCCTGTGATCATTTCAAACAAAACTCTGTTTATCCATCAATCAACCAGGATTGTGGGAGAGCTGGCCCTGGGGGGCGGGATAAAGAGGGTGGACAGCAGTTCATCCCGGCAAGAGAGGGAGACAGGGCTCACCTGCTGGCTCCTGCACAGGAGGCCCAAGGACATCTGGGTCTTCATATTCCGCAGGCTCTAGAGTATTCTCCATCTCCTCTTCATAATTCTCCTGTGGGAAGTGGCCATAACGGCTGGGCTATGAGGGGCTCCTCAAGCCCCCACAAACTAAGACACCTGAATGGGCCAGGTTCCCAGAGCACCCAGATAGAAGCCCTGCAAGGTGTAAGGAAATACTCACCTGCGAATCCCCCACGATGAGGTCCTGATCATTCAAATCCCCGACGGTGCGGTCCTGATCGTTCAAATCCCCCATGGTGCGGTCCTGATTATTCAAATCCCCGACGGTGCGGTCCTGATCGTTCAAATCCCCCATGGTGCGGTCCTGATTATTCAAATCCCCGACGGTGCGGTCCTGATTATTCAAATCCCCGACGGTGTGGTCCTGATCGTTCAGTTGTCCACAGTGATCGGAGCCCCCAGCATAACCCCCACTTCAGGTCCCTGCAGGGGACAGACACAGGCCATCCTCGGGTTTCCTGGTCCTCCCCCAGAGGGGTGGCATTTGAGTGAAGGGGGGGTCCCAGGTGTTGGGAGACAGTGGAGTCAGAGCTTGGAAGGGTGGGTGGGAGCTTGGGGGAAGGAGCTGGATTTGTAAGTGAGGGCAGGGGCCAGGAGAGATGGGGCAGTCCAGGAAGAGAGAGCTTGGCTGGTATCAATCTAAGGGTGCTGGGGAGCATGGAGGGTGTCCTTCAAATCTGACTCCTACCTCTGTACCCCAGTCCTCACCTGGCTTCTTTTCCTGCCCATCCCTAGGACTCAGCCAAGTCCAGGGTATGACCCTCTTCAGGCAGCTTAGCTCCCCTGCATCTCCGCAACATACTCTCTTCTCCCAGAAATGGCTGCTCCCTTCTGGGCACAGGGCTGCAGCATCCTCAGGAGTGGCTCACAGATCCTGGATGGTATGGCCCTGCTTCTCTCTCCCACTCCATCTTGAATTTCCTCTCTTGCTCTCTCACTACCTATCCCATAGGCCTCCTCACCAAGCCCTTTGCTGCCCTGGGGCCTTTACACATGCAGTTGCTCACATGGTAGATGCCCCTCCCCTAGCACCTCATCCCTTCTCCCATCTCAGCTCATGTGTCACCTCTTCAGATTCCCTTCCTGACTACCCTAACATTCACTAACCTAATCTGTCATTTTCTGGCTTCTTGATTCAATTTGTGTATATATCATCTGATGCTGCCTCTAGAAGGCAAGTCACATGAGTGCCAACACCCTGCGTGTCTCAGTCCCCAGTGAGCCCGCATTCCTGGCAGAATGGTTGCCAATAGTAGGTGCTCAATAAATATGTACTGATTGAATGTCAGAAGGACTCCGCCTTCAGGCTTGGGACTCTGGGACCAGGGACTCAGTATGACAAGGACCCAGCCAGGAGACTGCTGAGTCCTGGGCCTAAGTTTTCTCAGTTGTGTCTCTAGCAGAGGAGAACGTATGGCCACACCAGGAACGTGAGGATTGGCCAAGGGGAGCTCAGCGTCCCCTGGGGTGGCCTCAGACTTTCCCCCTCAACCACTAGCTCAGGGAGTTGTGGCAACCTGGATTTGGGTCAGGTTGACAGATGTGCCCAGTCTGCTTGCATGGTGCTGAGCAGTGAGACGCTGAGATGAACAAGGCACTGTCCTTACTCTCAAGAAGTTCCCAGCTCTGACTGGGGAGACAGGCTGGGAGCACGTGACAAGTTAACTGGTTCGGGAGATAACATACGCCCCAGACACAAGTAAAGAGTAGACTGTGCTGGGCGCCAAGGATCTGTGCGGCAGGCGGAAGAGCAGGATTCACTGGTGGGACTGGGGAGCGGAGAGTCTCTGGGCGAGGGGCTCTAGCACTGGGCCTAGAAGCCCTGGTGGCATCTGACAGGCTGGGAGAGGAATGGCAGGAAAGGTGCAGAGGCAGGGCCCTGACAGCCAAGGCTGGACGTTGCAGGAGGACGAGGGCAAGGGACGACGTGCAGAAAGAACTGTACAAAGAACTTTCTTTCTGAGATGTGGCTGGCCCTGCAGTCCTTAGACGTAAGAAGAGGGGCATGACCAAGCCCCACCAAACTGAGAAAGTCAGGGGTCCCTTCCCGGGGTAGCGGTGGGGCGAGGGATGGCTGTGGGAGGGTCCCAGAGCCTGAGGAGGGAGCACCCCTCCTGCTGGGACCTGCACCTTTTCCCATCCCTTCTGTCCCTCCCTGTCCCCTTTTCCCCAGATTTCCCTGACTTCCTCTTCTCCCATCTTTACTCTTTCTTTTCCTTCTCGGGCCTGGCCCCAGCCTGGTCGTTAGACCCCTAGCAGCCTCAAGAGTATTCAACCTTAGGTGCTGAAAGTATCACCCCTGGGGCTGGGAGTGTGGCTTCAGTCTCCCATCTGAGAAGTGGGATGAGCAGACAGACGCCCCAGAGGATCCAGGAATCCACCCTGCCTCTTTGCCACTGACTGGCCAAATGGCAGTGGGCAGCTCCCAGCGCCTCTCTAGGTCTCAATAATCTCATCTCTTCAATGGGAGGGCTATCTCCCCAGGCATCTGAGACCTGGAGAATGGAGGCACCTTGAGCTCAGCTGGGGCCTTAGAGGGTACGACCATGACCCGGATTGCCGCCCCACTGGGCCCAGCCTCTGCCCAGTGGCAGGCCCTGCCCTGCCTGGCACCGATAAGAGCCTGGGCCCCGATCACTGCCCCGGGTCTGGAAGTACACCAAACACCTGGCCCACCAGCCAGCCAGGGCAAGGCCAGATAAGGGTGAGCAGAGCATCTGGAGCCCAGACAGTAGAGCACAGCTGGAAAAGGCTGGGGATCGGGGGTGACCGGATGATGGGGAGGGCTCCCTGTGGCACGGCACCACCACTATGTATCGGCCCCTGCACCCACAAGGCTGTGCTGCCCCATCTCTCAGAATCCCCAAACCACTCTGTGAAGTGGGTAATGCCACTAGATCCATTTTACAAATGAAAAAGCAGAGATTCAGGGAGGTTTACCTGCTTCAGTTCCCTAGTACGTAGGTATCTGGCTATCTGATTAAACCCTGGCCTACCTGACTGCATCTCTAACCATGATGCTGAGTTGCTGCCCAGAAGAGAAAACAGCTGCTAGCTTGTTTGGTGTTAGTGATTAAGGACATGGACTCTGCAGTCCGACTGCAGGGATTCAAATCCCAGCCCTGCCACTTACTGACCGTGTGCCCTGTGTGACTTAAGGCAAGGGACTCAGCCTCTCTGTGCCTCAGTTTTCTCATGTGTAAAATGGGATAATAAAAATACCTACCTCCTAGACCTGCTGTAGGATGGATTTCATATAAAGCCCTTAGAGTAATGGCTTGTACGTAAAGACCACTATGTAAAGTTTGCTATCATTATCAATGCTACTGGGGATAAAGGCCAGACTTTCTGTTTTCATCTCCCTCTGATTTTCCTTCAATTCCCATGGAATTTGCCAAGTGCTTTGAGACCCTCAGGTGGCGGAGGACTCCTTCTTTCCTGCTGAACACTCCCTAGGATGGGGACCGCACCAGGTCTCCCTGGTAGACTCGCTGGAAGTATCCCAGATGGGAAGCAGGGTCAGCTGACAGCCTCCCTCCTAGGAGGGCGCTGAGGAGGCCTGGGTAACCCCGTACATGTAGCGTGAAGCCTGTGTCTGTGGGCTTCAAGGGGCTGGTGAATGGGAGCCTGACAAGGACCCACACATGGAGAGGGATCAGATTTGCCTGTCCCCCTGCTCCCCCGATTCACACACCAGCCATACACACCTCTGCTGGGGTTTTTTTCCTAATGCCTACAGCCTGGCTCGCGCCTATGGGCCTGTGCCCTTAAGGGTAACAACGCACATCTTAAACTTCTCACCCTATTTACCAAGACACCCCCTGGGAGGTCAGGTGCCTGACCTTACAATCAACCACTTGGGCATAGATTCAGACTGGGCACCTGCAGAAACTCTCAGGACAGGTGCCACAGGACCACCCCAGCCCTGCCCGGCCCTGCTCACCTGTTCACGAGCCTCGGGTTCCCTCAGTGAACTCCTGCAGCTGCCACGGGTGCCCTCTGTGACCATCTGAGCTCACACCTACTCTAACAGCGCCAGATCCTCGCTCCTGCACCCCAGGGGCAGCTTGCAAACCCCTGACTCATGCCCCCGCCTCCTAATCTGCCCACCCCATGGCCCCCAGGAGCCCCTTCTCACTTCCCGCCCTGCTCCCTCTGGGTGCCTAATAAACAAAGAGTTATCTCTCATGCACATCTGGACAGCTGTGAGTCTGGCCCACTCCACCCCAGCTGGCCAGCCCCCAAGACTTCCCTTGGCCCTTCTGGTCCCTAGGAGTTTGCTGGGTGTTCTTCATGGACTAAGGTTTGGTGGTTGGGTTCTTGATGCTCCCAGCCTCCCAGCAGGTCTGCCAGAGCCTCTGGAAGCCCCTACCCTGCCTCTGTCCATCCTCCCTCTGGCCAGGGTCCTCTGCAGCCTTGCCCAAGGGATCTGCTCAGCACTCTGGGACCCAGGCAGCCCCCTCCCCTTCTTGCCCCAAACTAGGGCGCCCTAGCTACCCTCTTCCCAAGACCCTGGGTGGCTCCAAAGAAATGGCCCCCAGCTCTAAGATGCTGCCACCCAGTCAACCTGAAACAACATCAGGTCAACAAAAACAACTGTCCCACGGGGGGCTCAGAGCTCATGAAGCCCCAGTGTCTGGGCATACTGGCCCCGTGGCCAGGGCAGCCCCACATCCTTGGCCCCCACCATGTGCCTCCCCCACCCCCCAGCAGGGCAGCCTCTGCTGGGGGAAGGGGAGGGCTGGGGACTGTCACCTATTCTTGGTCTCTGGTTGCTAAAGAAGCAGAGACTGAAAGATGAGTTCAGATCAACAAGAATGAAGAGAGGTTTTAAAGTAGACAGAAATAGAGTTTTGTGGACACTGCTCTGGGCATGGAGAGAGGAAACCGTCCTAGCTTAGCTCTAACACTGACTGGCTATGGGGCCCTCTCTGGGCTTCAGTGTTCTTATCTAGAAAGTGAGAATGCCCAGTTCTGTGGCCACCCGCTTGGGGATTCCCTGCTTCAGACACAAACAACAGCAACTCAGATTCAAGGGCAGGGAGACAGGCATACCCATCAAGCGCACCACCATTTCCAGGGCCTTGACCACAGACCCATACTATGTGCCGAGCCCTGGCAGAGAGAGAAGGCAGCATCTGGTACCCAGAGCTGGAATCCTGGATGCCAGCCACTGTGCTGGGGGCTTCACTCGTGGTCACACTTAATCCTTATAGCCTCCTCATTTTACAGGGGAGGAAACGAACATGACAGAGAGGGAAGGTGGCTTCCCAGTAAAAAGAACAACTGTGGACGGGCACTGGCTGGTGTAGGCACTGTGTCCGGCTCTTCACACAGCTCACCCCTCTGAGCTCTCCAAGGCCTTCTGAAGAAGGCATCATTTATTGTTATTATCTGCTTCTTCCAGCTGCGGGAGCCAGGGTGGAGAGCTGGGCGACTGGTGGGGTGGGAGCAGGGACCTAGGCCTGCATCCTGCCTGATGCTAAGCCCTGTGCTCCCTGGTGCCACCCTCGGCCGTCAGACCAGTGGGGATAGAGAGGCCCTGGCTGAAGGGGCTGGGAGATGCCGCCGGTCTCTCCAGGGTTGGCGCTCACTCTCCAGGCTGATGGAATCTGTCCCAAGTTCAAGACTGGGCTGTGGCCTGTGGCAGCTGGCACCAAGTGCCAAGTGAAGGCTCTGCCTCCCATCCCAGCCTCAGGGCCCAGGCACCTTGCCCCATTGCCCGTTCCAGGAGCCAGGAGGGGCTGAGTGCAGGAGGCCTCAGTGGAGCACCTCTCCTCGGGCCCGGAAGGGCTGGCAGCTAGCGGGGTGGGGGGCGTTGAAGGGGCGATGGATGGGAACATCTGGCTTCGGAGGAGAATCTGTCCAGCTGTTTGGCTGCTCTAGAGGTGCCACCCCTTGGCAGACCACCAGATACCCACGCAGCACCAGAGCAGGCCTGCTTCTGGCCCTTTCTGCTCACTCCATGTGTTCTAGGTCATTCTTGCTGCCCTGACTGACTGTGGATGTTTCCCTAAATCTGCCCAACAGCACATTTTCAATGTTTACACTTTTCCAGGAAGAAGTGAAGGCTCCTCTTACTCATTTTTTTTATTTTGCTATTATTAATATACAATTATATGAGTAGCATTATGGCTACTAGACTCCCCCTGTTATCAAGTCCCCACCACATACCCCGCTGCAGTCAGCATAGTAGGATGTTATAGAATCACTACTTGTCTTCTCTGTGTTATACTACCTTCCCCGTATCCCCCAACAACACCCCACACCCGGTACATTATGTGTGCTAACTGTAATAGCCCTTTTTCCCCTTATCCCTCCCTTCCCACCCATCTTCCCCAGTCCCTTTCCCTTTGGTAACTGTTAGTCCATTCTTGGGCTCTGTGAGTCTGCTGCTGTTTTGTTCCTTCAGTTTTTTCTTTGTTCTTATACTCCACAGGTGAGTAAAATTAATTGATACTTGCCTTTCTCCACCTGGCTTATTTCACTGAGCATAATACCCTCTAGCTCCATCCATGTTGTTGCAAATGGAAGGATTTGTTTTCTTCTTATGGCTGAATAATATTCCATTGTGTATATGTACCACTTCTTCTTTATCCATTCATCTACTGATGGACACTTAGGTTGCTTCCATATTTTGGCTATTGTAAATAGTGCTGCGATAAACATAGGGGTGCATATGTCTTTTTCAAACTGGTCCTCTCACTCATTTTATTCCAATTTGGACTTGAGCCAGTTTAATTCAGTTGAAGGCCCCACGTGCCTGGCACTGGGCTGGATGCTGGGGAAACAAGACGAGACAGAGTCCTGCCTCCCTTTAGCCACACCTCAGGGCTGCGCAGACATGGTCAGAAAGCCTGGCATTTGGGGGAATTGAGCAGGAACCCTGGATACCTTGAGAGGGTATCCTGATTGGCCACGCCCACCACAGCCTGCTCTCCTCCCATGGAGTCCTTCTTGCCAGCCCATACCCTGCCATTTCCTAGAGCACCAAGGGAGGAGCCCACCAGGCTTCCCTCCCAAGGCCCCATGGCCCCTGGGTGTCCTTGTCTAAGTCTGTGCTCATAGAAAGTTGGCAGCCAAGGACAAATGCCACCTGGAAGGAGGTGCTCTGAGGATGGGCCCCCACGCTGGGCCTGAAGAAGCCACTCTTAATAGTGATTTGGTTTCACCCCCCATACGATGTTATTCCAGACCACACAGTCCAGACCGTGGGCTGAGACAGGTTGTTCCAGAGGAAGAACCTGTGAGCAGGGGGTGGTGTTCTCCTGAAAAGATGAGACTTTCTCATTTCTATCATGCCGCAGTCAGTCCTCTGTGAAGACTTGGGAGTGGGCCTTGGAAGGGAGGCCTACAGAGGCAGAGGCTTAGACTCGGGGCAGGGGGGGGCAGGGGTGTTTCATGGTGACTAGGTAAGTTGTTCCTTGCAATGGGCTTGGCAACGAGGCATGAGGTTGGAACAGTGTGGGCCTATGACCACTGACGTCAGACCCATCTCCTAATCTCACACCTGCTCTTCAGTGCTCAGTGGGGAGCCTTGGCCAATCTCCTCTAGTTCCCAGCAAAGCCCTGCTGGACAGTTCCCCTGTAGGACTTGAGGGAGGGTCTGGGCCCACGCTACGGCAAAGCAGGCTATGGTTTGCAGAGGCAGCTAAGGTGAGTGGATGTCCAGGTGGCATGGGGTGACCCACAGAAGGGAGCCAGGAGGCTGGCAGAGGGGATGGGGTCTGGCCAGGTGACGGGGGGGCCCCCCCTCAGTATTCCCTGGTGAATATATGACTTCCTGTGCCTTCATGGATTGGGGACTCAGACCCTGGGATTTTGCACTAAAGGAAAGGGCCCCACCGCTGGGACACTCTGGGGCAGGAGGCTCTGCCCGTGGGCCAAGTGACCTTGAGTTGGCGATGCCCTCTCTCCACTCTTGGTTTCCTCTCTGGGCTGTTGTGAAGACCAAACGGGATGACAGCTGGGAAGGAGCTTGAGAACATGATCTGCTCTGGATGCAGGGAAGGGGCTGAGCTGTGAATGGGGAGAAGGAGCCGTGGGGACTGAATATTGCTTGTGAATCAGGTGACCAGGACCGTGCAGCATCCCTCCCAAGGAGTTCCTGTCCCATGGGGAGGACGGGTGTGGCACACAGTAACCTCACAGCAAGATGACAGGGGTGCGAACAAAGGATGGGGGCCAGGGGACAGTGATGTGGGAAGTAGAGATGTCTCCAGGGAGTCCTCTGAGCTAAGTCCTAGAAAAGTTTGTCAGGAGAAGAGGGAGCGAGGCCCCCCAGGTGGAGGTTGCAGGGGTGTAAGGTCCAGCATGAGTTGGGGGATGCAGAGCAGGCTGGGTTAACGGAAGTGGGGCAGTAACCCCAGCACACTATGAATGGACTAGTCATCATCCAGAGGGAATGAAGGAGTGTGAGGATGGGAGAGTCAGGCAGTAGGGGGCGGGGACGGAACTGGAAAGGCACTGACGAATGAGACAGGCCAGCCCCTTCCACTTCATGTACCCCTCCATTTCACTCCTCAGCCATCCAGCAGCCTCCCACTCACCTTCTGGCCTCATTTGGGCCCCTAGGTGCCAACCAGCACTCAGAGTGGCCTTTTAGAAACAAATCAGAAGACATCACCTCCCTGTGTAAAATCCTTCATGACTTCCCCACCTGTGCAGTAACACCCATTCCCTGTTCTGGGGCACTCTTGCCCTCTGCTTACCCTGCTCTTTCTGCCCTGTGGAGGCACCAGCACCATTCCTGCCTGTCTCTCCCCGTACTACCTGGATGTTCCTCCTCAGTCTCCCCCAGGCTGGCTCCTTCTCACCATCTGGGTCTCAGATCATATGTTACCACGGCAAAAGGCCTTCATTGACCACCCATTTAGAGATAAAACCCGAGCCACTTTATCAGTTTGTCAAGGAAAATCAGGATGGGCGGTGTGAGAGAACACACACACACACAGTGGCTTAAGCATGACAGGAGTTTACTTTACTTTGATGTAAAACCTGGAGGTAGGAGGCCCTAGGCTGGTAAGGTGCTCCACAGTGTGAGGGACTCCACCCAAGTACCTTCTATCTTATGGCATCTTCAGCTGGTGGCTTTCTCTTCATAGTCCAATATGGCTGCTTGAGCTTCTGCCATCACCTCTGCATTCCAGCCAGCAGGAAGGAGGATGGGTAAAGAAAGATGTGCCCTTTCTCTTTAAGTACATTTCCTGGAGGCTGCTTCTGCTTACATCTCATTAGTCAGAACTTAGTCACATGGCCTCACTTAGCTGCAAGGGAGCCTGGGAAATGCAGTCTTTATTTTGGAAAGTCATGTGTCCAGAGTTCTGTTACACAGGAAGAAGAGGAGAATGGAAATTAGAGGACACCCAATAATCTCAGTCAGAATCACGTCACCTGCTAAATACTCTGCTTTTTTCTACCAGCTGATAGTTTCCTGTTTAATTGTTTGCTTATTATTGTCTCTCTCTAAATTCCATGAGGGCAAGTTCCTTGTTAGGCTTTTCCATCACTGTATCTCCAGAGCCTAGCACAGTGCCTGGCACAGGCAGGCTTTTAATTTTTACTGAATGAATGATTGAATGACTCTCCACAATAATTGTTTGAAGAATGCATTCTCATTCCCATTTCACAGATGGAAAAAATGAGGCTCAGAGAGATTAAGTAACTAATGGGAGGTCACACAGTAGGCAAGAGGGCCAAGATTTGAACTTTGTGTGGCTCCAGAGCTCTCTCTACTCTTTCTACTTAACATATTGGCTCCTCTAATCTCTCAGCTACACCCTGGATCAAGTTAGAAGCCAGTAAACAATAACCTGGAGTCTGTCAGTGCCATTTCCCTGGGAAATCCACCTCCAGTTCTTATTTATGGTGTGCCG
The DNA here is from genome assembly GCA_032199065.1 of Smutsia gigantea. Taxonomy (NCBI): domain Eukaryota; kingdom Metazoa; phylum Chordata; class Mammalia; order Pholidota; family Manidae; genus Smutsia; species Smutsia gigantea. The sequence goes on along the minus strand of JAVSCE010017828.1, from coordinate 37,355 downwards.
TTAGCCTCTAATAGGTTCAATATCAGAAATGGTTGTTTTGCAGTAATTTCACATCTGGAAAACATCACTGAAGAAAACAAAATCACTAATTCAAAAGCATATATACACCCTTATGTTTATCACGGCATTATTTACAATAGCCAAGATATGGAAGCAACTTAAGTATCCATCTATAGATGGATAATGATGTGGTATGTACATAAAATGGAATATTAGCCACAAAAAGAATGAACTCTTACCTTTTGCAACAACATGGATGGACCTAGAGGGTATTAAGCTAAGTGAAATAAGTCAGACAGAGAAAGACAAATACTACATGATTTCACTTACAGGTGGAATCTAAAAAACCAAACAAATGAACAAACAAGCAGAAAACAGAAATAGATTCATAAACACTGAGAACAGACTGGTGGTTGTCACAGGGGAGAGGGGTGGGGAGTGAGCAAAATAGGTGAAGGGGATAAAGAGGTATAGCCTTCCAGTTATAAAATATATTAGTCACAGGGATGAAAATACAGCATAGGGAATATAGTCAATGATGTATGCTGACAGATGGTAACTACAGTTACAGGGGTGAGCAGTTAGTAATATGTATAATTGTCAAATCACTATGCTGTATACCAGAAATGTATATAATATTATATATCAACTATATTTCAATAAAAATTTTTTTAAAGAAAATGTTGTTTGGGACATTTCTGTAACCTTTCTGCAAGTCACTAGGCGAGGATATTATATTGAATCCATGAAATAAATTCCTCATGGAATTAAGCACTAGGAAGAAGTCTGGAACTTTAGATGAATTGACAGGTTTCTATGTTTCCGATTACAGAGAACTACCTAACTCATCAGGGTTTTTGTTCTGTTTTGTTTTTTGCTATTATTAATGCACAATTACATGAGCAATATTATGGTTACTAGACTCCCTCCATTATCGAGTCCCCACTACATACCCCATTACAGTCACTGTCCATCACCGTAGTAAGATGCTATAGAATTACTACTTGTCTTCTCTGTGCTATACTGCCTTCCCCATATGTCCCCCTCCCCGCTACATAATGTGTGCTAATCATAATGCCCCTTTTTCCGCCTTATCCCTCCCTTCCCACCCATATTCCCCAGTCCCTTTCCCTTTGGTAACTGCGAGTGCATTCTTAGGTTCTGTGAGTCTGCTGCTGTTTCGTTCCTTCCATTTTTTCTTTGTTCTTATACTCCACAGATGAGTGAAATCATTTGATACTTGTCTTTCTCCACCTGGCTTATTTTACTGAGCATAATACCCTCTAGCTCCATCCATGTTGTTGCAAATGGAAGGATTTGTTTTCTTTTTATGGCTGAATAACACTCCACTGTGTATATGTACCACATCTTCTTTATCCATTCATCTATTGATGGACACTTAGGTTGCTTCCATTTCTTGGCTATTGTAAATAGTGCTGCGATAAACATAGGGGTGCATATGTCTTTTTCAAACTCGGCTCCTGCATTCTTAGGGTAAATTCCTAGGAGTGGAATTCCTGGGTCAAATGGTATTTCTATTTGAGTTTTTTGAGGAACCTCCATACTGCTTTCTACAATGGTTGAACTAATTTACATTCCCACCAGCAGTGTAGAAAGATTCCCCTTTCTCCACATCCTCGTCCACATTTGTTGTTTGTGTTTTGGATGTTGGCCATCCTAACTGGTGTGAGCTGATATCTCATTGTGGTTTTAATTTGCATTTCTCTGATGACTAGTGATGTGGAGCATCTTTTCATGTGCCTGTTGGCCATCTGAATTTCTTCTTTGGAGAAGTGTCTGTTCAGCTACTCTGCCCAGTTTTTAATTGGTTTATTTGCTTTTTGTTTGTTGAGGTGCGTGATGTCAGCCCCTTATCGGATATGTCATTTATGAATATATTCTCCCATACTGTAGGATGTCTTTTTGTTCTATTGATGGTGTCCTTTGCTGTACAGAAGCTTTTTAGTTTGATATACTCCCACTTGTTCATTTTTGCTTTTGTTTCCCTTGTTGCAGGAAATATATTCATGAAGAAGTTGCTCATATTTATGTCCAAGAGATTTTAAAAATTATATTTATTAAGATGTAATTCTATTTTGATTTTTTCCTTTGAAAAAAATTCTATGTCCAAGAGATTTTTGCCTATGTTTCTAAGAGTTTTATGGTTTCATGACTTACATTCAGGTCTTTGATCCATTTTTGAGTTAACTTTTGTGTATGGGGTTAGACAATAATCCAGTTTCATTTTCTTACATGTAGCTGTCCAGTTTTGCCAACACCAGCTGTTGAAGAGGCTGTCATTTCCCCATTGTATATCCATGGCTCCTTTATCGTATACTAATTGACCATATATGCTTGGGCTTAAATCTGGGCTCTCTAGTGTGTTCCATTGGTCTATGGGTCTGTTCTTGTGCCAGTACCAAATTGTCCTGATTACTGTGGCTTTGTAGTAGAGCTTGAAGTCAGGGAGCATAATTCCCCCCACTTCATTCTTCCTTCCCAGGATTGCTTTGGCTATTCGGGGTCTTTTGTGGTTCCAAATAAATTTTAGAACTATTTGCTCTAGTTCATTGAATAATGCTGTTGGTATTTTGATAGGGATTGCATTGAATCTGTAGATTGCTTTAGGCAGGATGGCCATTTTGACAATATTAATTCTTCCTATCCATAAGCCAGGGGTGTGTTTCCATTTTTTGGTATCTTCTTTAATTTCTCTCATAAGTGTCTTGTAGTTTTCAGAGTACAAGTTTTTCAGTTCCTTCGTTAGGTTTATTCCTAGGTATTTTATTCTTTTGGATGCAATTGTGAATGGAATTGTTTTCCTGATTTCTCTTTCTGCTAGTTCACTGTTAGTGTATAGAAATGCAACAGATTTTTGTGTGTTAATTTTTTATCCTGTAACTTTACTGAATTCAGATATTAGATCTAGTAGTTTTGGAGTGGATTCTAGGGCTTTTTATATACAATATCATGTCATATGCAAGCAGGGACAGTTTGACTTCTTCCTTACCAATCTGGATGCCTTTTTTTTCTTTGTGTTGTCTGATTGCTGTGGCTAGGACCTCTAGAACTATGTTGAATAAAAGTGGGGAGAGTGGGCATCCTTGTCTTGTTCCCTATCTTAAAGGAAAAGCTGTCAGCTTCTCACTGTTAAGTGTAATGTTGGCTGTGGGTTTGTCATATATGGCCTTAATTATGTTGAGGTACTTGCCCTCTAAACCCATTTTGTTGAGAGTTTTTATCATGAATGGATGTTGAATTTTGTTGAATGCTTTTTCAGCATCTATGGAGATGATCATGTGGTTTGTGTCCTTCTTTTTGTTGATGTAGTGGATGATGTTGATGGATTTTTGAATGTTGTACCATCCTTGCATCCCTGGGATGAATCCCACTTGATCGTGATAGGTGATCTTTTTGATGTATTTTTGAGTTCGGTTTGCTAATATTTTGTTGAGTATTTTTGCATCTATGTTCATCAGGATATTGGTCTGTAATTTTATTTTTTGGTGGTGTCTTTGCCTGGTTTTGGTATTAGAGTGATGTTAGCCTCATAGAATGAGTTTGGGAGTATTCCATCCTCTTCTACTTTTTGGAAAACTTTAAGGAGGATGGGTATTAGGTCTTCACTAAATGTTTGATAAAATTCACCAGTGGAACCATCTGGTCTAGGAGTTTTGTTCTTAGGTAGTTTTTGATTACCAATTCAATTTCTTTGCCAGTAATTGGTCTATTCAGATTTTCTGTTTCTTCCTGGGTCAGCCATGGAAGGTTGTATTTGCCTAGAAAGTTGTCCATTCTTCTAGGTTATCCAGTTTGTTAGCATATCATTTTTCATAGCATTCTCTCATAATTCTTTGTATTTCTGTGGTGTCCATAGTGATTTTTCCTTTCTCATTTCTTATTCTGTTTATGTGTGTATACTCTCTTTTTTTCTTGATAAGTCTGGCTAGGGGTTTATCTATTTTGTTTATTTTCTCAAAGAACCAGCTCCTGCTTTCATTGATTCTTTCTATTGTTTTATTCTTCTCAATTTTATTTTTTCTGCTTTAATCTTTATCATGTCCCTCCTACTGACTTTGGGCCTCATTTGTTCTTCCTTTTCTAGTTTCATTAATTGTGAGTTTAGAGTGTTCATTTGGGATTGTTCTTCTTTCCTGAGGTAGGTCTGTATTGCAATATATTTCCCTCTTAGCACGACCTTCTCTGCGTCCCACAGATTTTGCAGTGTTGAATTATTGTTGTCATTTGTCTCCATATATTGCTTGATCTCTGTTTTTATTTGGTCATTGATGTATTGATTATTTAAGAGCATGTTATTAAGCCTCCATGTGTTTGTGGGCTTTTTCATTTTCTTTGAGTAATTTATTTCTAGTTTCATACCTTTGTGATCTGAGAAGCTGGTTGGTACAATTTCAGTCTTTCTGAATTTACTGTGGTTCTTTTTGTGGCCTAGTATATGATCTATTCTTGAAAATGTTCCATGTGCACTTGGGAAGAATGTGTATCCTGTTGCTTTTGGATGGAGTGTTCTGTAGATGTTCGTTAGGTCCATCTGTTCTAATACGTTGTTCAGTGCCTCTGTCTCTTATTTATTTTCTGTCTGGTTGTTCTATTTCCCCTTTTAATTCTGTTAGTATTTGTTTCACATATGGAGGTGATCCTGTGTTAGGTGCATAGATATTTATAATGGGTATATGTTCTTGTTGGATTGACCCCTTTATCATTATGTAATGTCCTTCTTTGTCTCTTGTGACTTTCTTTGTTTTGAAGTCTATTTTGTCTGATACAAGTACTGCAACTCCTGCTTTTTTCTCACTATTAGTTGCATGAAATATATTTTTCCATCCCTTTACTTTCAGTCTGTGTATGTCTTCGGGTTTGAAGTGAGTCTCTTGTAGGCAGCATATAAATGGGTCTTGTTTTTTTATTCATTCAGTGACCCTACATCTTTTGATTGGTGAATTCAGTTCATTTACATTTAGGGTGATTATCAATAGGTATGTACTTATTGCCACTGCAGGCTTTAGATTTGTGGTTACCAAAAGTTCAGGGGTAATTCCCTTACTATCTAACAGTCTAATTTAACTCACTTCATATGCTATTACAAACACAACCTAAAGATTCTTTTTTTTTTCCTACTTTTTCTTCTTCCATTCTTTGTATGTTATGAATCATATTCTTTACTCTTTGTCTATCCCTTGGATGACATCTATTTAGTCTTAGGAATACTTCCATCTACAGGAGTCCCTCCAAAATGCACTGTAGAGGTGGTTTGTGGGAGGCAAATTCTCTCAGCTTTTGCTTATCTGAAAATTGTTTAATCCCTCCTTCAAATTTAAATGATAACCTTGCCAGGTAGAGTATTCTTGGTTCCAGGCCCTTCTGCTTCATTGCATTAACTATATCATGCCACTCCCTTCTGGCCTGTAAGGTTTCTGTTGAGAAATCTGATGATAGCCTGATGGGTTTTCCTTTGTATGTGATCTTTTTTCTCTCTCTAGCTGCTTTTAAAAGTCTGTCTTTATCCTTGACCTTTGCCATTTTAATTATTATATGTCTTGATGTTGTCTTCCTTGGGTCCCTTGTGTTGGGAGATCCATGCATCTCGATGGCTTGAGAAAATATCTCCTTCCCCAGATTGGGGAAGTTTTCAGCAATTACCTCCTCAATGACACTTTCTATCCCTTTTTCTCTCTCTTCTTCTTCTGGTACCCCTATTACGCAAATGAAATAGTCCCGTTTGGATTGGTCACACAGTTCTCTCAATATTCTTTCATTCTTAGAGATTCTTTTTTCTCTCTGTGCCTCGGCTTCTTTGTATTTCTCTTCTCTAATTTCTATTCCATTTACCGTCTCTTCTACTACATCTAATCTGCTTTAAAATCCCTCCATTGTATGTTTCATTTCAGATATGGAATTTCTTAATGATTGAATCTCCATCTTAAATTCGTTCCTGAGTTCTTGAATATTTTTCTGTACCTCCATAAGCATGTTTATGATTTTTATTTTGAACTCTCTTTCAGGAAGATTGGTGAGTTCAGTTTCATTTGGCCCTTTTTCTGGGGTTTGTGAGATTTCGGTCTGTACCATGTTCTTTTGATGTTTCATATGTCTGTGTGGTCCCTTCTAGTGCCCAGAAGCTCCAGTCTCTGGAGCTGCTGAGCCCCTAGAGTGAGGTTGGGGGTCATAGAGGAGCGGAGCTGGTACCCAGGGGGAGTAAAGGTCTGTTTCCTGTCTCCCATCTGCCCCGCCTGTCTCAAGTATCACAGCCAGTGGGCTGAGCACACAGGTGTAAGCCTCTGTGCTTGGTGTCTCTAGCTGTTGTAGGTGAGGCCTCTCTCTGGCTGGTCTTTTGCCAGAGCAGTGACTGCCAGTTTGTGAGCTGTTGCTATCAGGCCAGGAGGAAGGTTCAGCAGGTTGTGTATCACACTGGGGGGCCTCGGAGCTGAGTAGGCAGTCAGGGGATGGAGCACCTGAAGCTCCCCAAAGTTCCCAATCTGCTGGGCAGAGTGCACCCAGACAACCTTGTCCCCCTATCCCTTCTCCCGTGCAGCAAGCTCCGTGCAAACCCCGCCCCTTCAGCAGCCCTCTCACTGCTAGGAAGCTTCTCAGACCACCTGCCTTTCCCTTGTCTCAGAGTGGCCAGGTGTGGATCCTGTCCTCCACGAATGGGCAGAATCTGTCTCTCAAGCACTCTGCCTGTCCCAGCTCCCCATCCTCCAGAGCACCACACAATGTAGATTTCTGCTCGCAAAGCAGATCTCCAGGGCTAGGTGTTCAGCAATCCAGGCTTCCACCCCCTCCCTGCTCTGTTTCTCTTCCTCCTGCCAGTGAGCTTGGGTGGGGGAAGGGCTCGGGTCCCGCTGAATCAAGGCTTTCATACGTTACCCTGTTTTGTGAGGTCTGCTCTGTTCGTGAGGTCTGTATGCAGTCTGGTGCAGCCTTCTTTCCTGTTGCTGTTTTAGGATTAGTTGTATTAACTATATTTTCACACTATCTGTGGTTTTGGGAGGAGTTCTCTGTCTCACCTCTCACACCACCATCTTGAATCTCTCCATCAGATTTTTTTTTTTACCTCAGTTGCTAGGAAATACAGAGTTTAAATTATATGTGCAGAGCAGCCCCAACCTCAGGAGAAGTGTTGTAGGGGACAGAGTATGTGTAACATGGAAACAGGGAGCCAGGAATTGAGTCTCAGCCAAGGTTCTGTGAGCAAGACATTCAAACTTTCCTGGACCTTAGAGTCCAGATTATAAACATATCGACTTCCCTTCCAGGGCTGTTAGGAGGATTAAGTGAGTTAATATATGGGAAAACTCTCTAGGAATGACTCCATGATGCATAGATGGTCTGCCCTTTTCACATGTAAGAACAGGGAACACTCAGCTGGCCAAGGCTAAGCTGAAGATTCTCAGGCCCCAGGAATTCTCCAATAAGAGAGCGAAGTGGTCAGGGAAGGCTTCCAGGAGGAGGTATCTTGAGGAATACTTGGGACCCTCCAGTGCAAAATATTTGACAGTATTATCCCTGTCCCCTGCCATGCTCACCTCTGAGGTCATATCCTGGCTCCATCTTCCCTTTTCATGTTATCTTATTCATCACTAATTCCACTGTCTAACCTCTGTCTCCAAGCAGTGAAGCACAGCCCACAGGTGGAGAGAGCAGCTCTAGGCTGACTCACAAGTCCCTGGAGACTGCAGGGCTTCAAAATGAGGAAGAGTTGAGTCTTGGGGCAAGCCCCAGCCCAGGGTGAGAGGCTGGAATCTAAGCCATGTCCCCTATTTCTTCCCCATTAACTAGCAACCTCTGACTCTCTGCTTCCTCATCCTTACAAGACGGTTTAATCACATGCTCTAAAGAACACCCTCAGGAAGGTATATTGTCTTACAGGCTCTTCTCAGTGAATCCTCCCAATACCTGAAGAAAGTGGGGGTACAGAGAGATGAATAACTTCTCAGAAGTCACACAGATCATAAGCAGTGGAAATGGAACAGAATTCACACATAGGCAGCCAGGGAATAAAGCTTGGGATGGGGACATAAAGGGAAAACCCTCAAGAAATGACTTTTTCGGTACTGTGGTCAAGCCAGTACTCATGCGCCTCTCAGACTCTGGCATGGCTGCAGGTTCCCACCCAAATCCACTGAAGACCTAGCTTGTGGCACACAGGCAGCACCAGAGAGGGCAGAGAACCTGTAGGGTGGGGAGAAGAATCTGCAGGTGGCTGGCATACCTGGTCCTGTGTGCATGGGGAGACCTACACGTGGGGAGCCCTGTATGGATGGAGGACCTGGGGAGAGTGTCGCCTCTTCCTTCTCATTGATGGTAGGATCCATGTGCCCCAGGGGCCAACCGACCCTGCACTCCCTACTCCTCTCCCAGTTGCTCCTGGCAGCTTTAGGATCAAGTCCAGATTCCTCCTTCTGACTGGGTTTCTGCCGACCTCCTGGCCTGGCTGCTTGGCTGTGAACTTGCTCTTGATCCCAGGCCCTGCTGTACTGGTACTGATCTCCACCTAGCTAGATGTTTAAAATTGAGCTCAGTCCCTCCTCCAGTCCAGCCACTTCCCCTTCTGTTGACTTGTCAACCTAGCGCCTCTCAGGCTCCTCCTGCAGGGACCTCCAGCACAGTGTTCCTTTCCTTCCTGAGGCCCCCCTGTGACTCAGTCACCCTCTGCTTTCAGGCTGGTTCTGCACCCAGTAGGAGCTCAGAACTAGGTGGGGCAGGTGCTGACCACGGACGATCCAGGCCATGAACCACCCTCTGAACACAGCCTCTCTCTGCTCCGTCTCTTCCATGCCCAGGCCTTTGAAATACTCAGAATAATGGAGTGGCATCTTTTGCAAGTAGATGTGTGTACAGGGGGCCCAGGCAGTATCCCTGGAGACTAAGAGGGCCCCTGATGCCAGGAGCGAGGGCAAGGGGTGCTGTGTCTCGAGGCGCACACTCCGGAGCCCCTGAGCAACTAGCCCCCCTGGTACCCCGGCATTAAGGAGGGGTCTCCCCTAGACCCCTTCTCCTGCACACTTTATTTGAAAACAACCACGAGCTGGTAAAATATGTATCACCACAGCTCCAATTCCACATCACACCTTAACAGTAATAATTGACCGGGCCTACACTCCCTGGGCTAGGCCTGGCCTGGTGTATGAAGGGGGAAAAGGAAGGATGGGGGTAAAGGGATGATTCCAGGGAATTTGTGCTGCCGATTCCCTAGTGAGTATCTGTGTGACAAGATAGTTGTTGGTACACATGAAGGGGAGAGGAAGGAGTTGGGGGTGATCAGCTGCCATCTGCGCCCTCTGTCTTGTCTCTCACATGCATCCCTTGGGATCTCTCTCTGTGGCTGACGCACCCTTCCTCAGGGCACCTGGGTCTCCCTGTCAGTCTGGGTCTCCCTTCTCTGCCCATGAGATCCCCTTCTCTCTCCATCCCTCCTGGAGGAGAGGACAGAAAAGGGCGAGGTCTGATTTGGGGACAGCCCCGCCCTCTGGGAAGAGCTCCATCCCTTCTTGGTCTCTCCTATCTGATGAGCCAGATGTTTGGGGCCTCTGCCTGACAGCTGATGGCAGGGTCTGTCTTAGGGCCTGGGCCTATGGGTGTGTCCCCCACTGTGTATGTGTGTGTATGGTTGGGGGGGGTTGGGTTGTGTGGTTAAGTCAAAGGCTTTGGAGTCAAACCAATTGGGTCTGGCCTCTTTCTAGCTGTGTGACCTTGAATAAGTTCCCAGATGTCTTTAAAGTCTCCGATTTTTCATCCATAACATCCAGCCTCCCAGAGAGGTTGCGCAGGTAGAATGAGATACTGTACAGGAAGCCCTTAGCACAGCTCTCCACACACAGGAGACCTGGATAAATAGTAGCTATTGGAGAAAACCCCAATCAGCATAGAAGAAAAGGGAGTTTCTTGCCAGTGCCCTCCATATGCTGCCCTCTGAGGTTTGGCGCCCCCAGCAGGTGCAGGTAGATGCCCAAAGGCCTGGCTGATGGAGAAGGGGAGGAGCAAGGCCTCTGGGCCCCCAACCCCTCATCCTAGCTTCTCCTCTTCCATGGACTGTCCAGTCAGGGGGCCTTGAGCTGCCCACCCCTAATCCCAGCAGGAAGGTTTAGATCTGGGGAGACTCGTGCCGGAAATCTCAGAAATCTCTCTTGTTGTTGTAAGTTGTCCTTCACTCTCTTCCTCCCGTGTTCCTCCGTCTTCCTGGTAGGAAGGACAACCAGACTCCAGCAGACAGCGCATGATTCAACTGCCCCTCTAAGACCCTGGCGGAGGGCAGGGAGCTGCCAAGCCCAGTCGGAGCTCTTGTTTCCTTTTGAACTGACCTTGGAGCAGCCAATCAGCAGGTGACCTTGGAGCAGCCAGTCAGAGCTCAGAGCCTCAACGCTGCCCCCACTGGTTAATTTCAACTGGCCCGTAGCCAATGGTGCAGAAGGGGCCCAGGGCTGGGTAGGGGGGAGGGGAAGGAGTAATGGCTGTAGGACCCAAACCTCTATCTCAGGATCCAGTGCTGTCTCCTGGGAGCCTTGGAAGGGGGCCACATTAACCCACATTGCTTTGGAGAAAAAATACTAGGTCTGATATCAGGCAGGAGAGAAGGATGGGGGAGGGGTTTTCAGTCTGTGCCTCAGTTTCTTTTGAATAACTGGAGGAAAGAAGGTTTCCTAAGCCTCATCTTTGACAAGATGGGGGCATTAGTTCATCGATTCATCCAAGGAGTAAGTAGGTCCACAACATTTATTTTGCACCTATTAATGTGTCCAGCACTGTGCAAGGTGCTTAGAGACAAAGAAGCCCCAAACCCAGGTTGAAGTGCCTCAGGGACAGTGAACATTGTGCAGAGAAAGGCAGCAGCTCAGAACTTCAAAAAGAAACAAGAGCTCTGACTGGGCTTGGGAGCTCCCTGCCCTCCTCCAGGCTCTTGGAGGGGCTGTTGAGTCATGGGAAGCCTCCAGTACATCAAGCCACACATGATTTTGGCCAGTAAACCCCAAGAGAAAGCAGGGATTCCCTCCTGTGGTTTAGTAGAGAGGTAAACAGATGAGCTCAAAGCACAGTAGCAGGTGTGCTGAATGGGTTCACAGTTTGGTGGATCCTGCCATCCCCTCTCCATCGCAGACAGGAGGGCCCAGAGGGCAGACACCAGGAAGGACCGCCAGTACTGTAATGTATACTTCATCTCTCTGCCACACCTGCCCCGCAGTCCCTCCCACCTGGGACTGTGCTGCCGAAGGACATCACTCAGCCCAAACGTGACCCAGCGCCGAGGCTGTGCTCTCTAGGAAGCTGCCCACTCAAGGGAAATACGATTCCCAGGATGGCAGTGGCTTCCATGTCCTGGGGTAGCAAGAAAACTCCCAAGGATGCTGAGGGGCAGTGCTGAGCACTTTCTGCCAGGCAGTCACAGTTTGAACATCAGAAAGACGAGGATAACTAGGCTAGCCTGAAACAGCCAGGTGTGCAAAGTAGTGGGACAACACAGACAGGATGTCCAGAGGGTCAAATCATGCTTCTGATTATGGACAGGTCTCTGCAGGAGAATCATCCATCCTTGTGCCTAGAGGGGCAGAAAACGAAGGCAAAAATGAGCAAGGACATGAGAGATGCCTCTACATGGTGCCTTTAAGTTTCCCCGTTTTGTACTTTAAAGATAGAGTTTAGATCATTGCAAAATAAACACTGCAAAGAAGCCTCAGTTTGCCCAGTAAACAGACATGATACATTTGGAAATAATTTTATTTGTGTATATTCTGTGTGTATTTTATTTGTGTATATTCTTCCAATTGTTCAGGGTGTTTAAAATGTTCAGAAAAACCAGCCATTATTTTCATTACAGTGTGTAATTGCAGTAGAGATGACTGGGATTTTGGTTTAAATGCCAACTCTAACACTTACCAACTCTGTGACCTTGGACAAATTATTTCAAAATAAGAATCAGGTGGTAATAATAGTACCTTCTTCCTGGTGGGGTCATGAGAATGTGAAGGTATACATATAAGGCATGTCAAACAGTGACTGGCCCACAGTAAACATTATATTAGACGTTACCTATTTTGTTGTCATTGTTTTGGTAATTCATGTTTAAAATGTTTGGAGAAATTTAATTCGTCAGATTCCTAAATGTTAACTTTTACTTGGGTGAATAGCTTTTACTTGGGCTGATTGTTTAAAGTAATATTAATTATTCATTAGATTCAGCAGGTTGCTAAACTGGACATGAAACCAAATAGTGAGGATTGCTGTCCATCAGTAAAGCCCCTTGGACTTTGAAGAATGTAATAAATAACCTTTCCTCCCCTAACTCCTGTAAATATGTCTGTACTGACACCACCTGTCCTCCAGGGGGCCCAGGCTGATCAATGCCACTCCTTACCCCACCCAACCAGCGCACACCACTTCTGGTCTTCCTCCCTCAGGCTTCCCCTGTCTCCTACTAGCTCCTTCCTCACAACCCTCAATGGGCTCAAGCCTATCCTGTTAAAATAAAATAACCAGTCTTCTCCTGACCCTACAGTGATTGCTCTTGTAGCTCTCCCCTTCACAGCTCAACGCCTCAGTGACTAGCAGCGCTCTCCTCTTCCTCCCCTCTCCTTCCCTCCTCTGCCCAAGAGAGCCCAGTTCTCTCCTATCTCCCCTATTAGCTGCCAATAACCTATTAGCTGCCAAATCTAAAGGACACTCCTCAGCTCCCCAGCTGGGTTTCTCTGTAGTATTTGACATGCACAGCCTCTCCCTTCTTGGAAACATCTGTCCTCAGTTCCCCTCCTATCTCTTTGATGGGTTCTTCTCTATCTTCTATCTTCTCGGTTGGCTCTTCTTCTTCCTATCACCTCCCCCATGTCAGTGCTCCCCAAAGTTCGTCTTTCCTGATCTATCTTCTCCTTCCACTCTGCACACACTCATAACTTGGCCTTCTTCCAAGGTGCCCTATCTGAGCCAGGGACACCCCAGCCCACTCATTGCCCAAGCCAGAAACCTGGGAGTGACTGCAGAACTTCTTCCTTATCTAGCCAGTCACCAAGGTGCCGTCCATTGGCTTCCTTACAATAATGACCTTTCTGAAGGCCAAATCGGAGCCTGTCACTCCTTGCTAATGTTCAAATACCAGTGTTCAAACCACATAGCTCTGCTTAATCTCTAGTTTCATTCTTCTTCATTCCCTCCCCTTATATACCAAACTACATGTAGATCTTATATGATTAGCAAAAGGCATGGCACACAGTAGGCACTCAGTAAGTGTTTGTTGAATATGCATGCTGAAACATAAAGGTAAGAAATGGGAGATATATACCCTGCAATTCCAAGTGACCAAAGCTAGAGCAATTTGAGCAACAAAATAAACTAGTACTAGATTATATTGATATATGTAAATGATCAAATAAATTAATAAATGGAAGAGAAGAGACAAATCTCCCATGTAGAAGAATTCCAAATAATATATCGATAGTCTACCCTCAAGGACAGGGAGCATAACTCCCCACTCTAAGTGAAGGCTGCACATAGTGACTCCTTTCAAAAGAGTACAAGTTGGAAAGCAGGGGAGGGGGAATACTTTTGTGGTGGAATAGCCTGACAAACACTACCTTGGCCTGTGAGCCCGGTCAGCATCATCAGGCCAAAGTTACATCAATAGTATGTACACTTGATATAATGGGAGGAAAATGAGCCTTTGGGATCTTTCTTGTGTCAGTGATATGACGCTTAGTTCTCTGTGCCAGCTTGGCTGGTCTTGCAGTGCCCAGTCACTCAGACACTAATGGAGGTGTTGCTGTGAAGGAATTTTGTACATGTCATTAACACCTATAATCTGCTGACTTTAAGTAAAGGGTATTCTGGATGGTCCTCATCCAATCAGCTGAAAAGCCTGAAGAACAAAACTAAGGTTCCCTGAGGAAGAAGAAATTCTACCTGTGGACTGAATTGTCAATGCCTGCCCTGCGGATTTCTGACTTCCTAACCAGCCCCACAATGGAGTAAGCTGATTCCTTGGCAATAAAGCAGTAAATTTCAATCTCTCTCTCTATGTGTGTGTGTGTATATATATATATATATACACACACACACATATACACACTACATATGTATATTTATCTATAAACATCAATCTATATTCATGTGTTAAAGCAGAGACCGTAATAGAAATTATAAGGTGTTTTGAACTGAATAAAGAAATATTTGTGGGATATGGTTAAAACAATACTCAGAGAAAAATTTATACTCTTAAAATGCATATATTTGAAAATAAATTTATAATGGACAATCTATGTACCTATTTCTATAATTTAAAGGAAGAACAAAATGAGTCCCTTAAAAGTACAAAGAAGAAAAATAAGAGGAAAAAATATACATAAAATACAAAATAAAGCATCAATAGAGGGAATCAATAAAGACAGTTCTTTAAGAAGATTATTAAAAATTTTAAAATCTTTAGTGTGATTTATCATTTAAAAATTACATACTGCAAATATCAGAAATGACAAGATGAAGTTCGTTACCAGTTTTAAGGACATTAAAAAGATAAGAGGATATTATAGATGAATTTATTTTATGCCAAAACATCTATAATTTTCAATAAAATGGACAAAATCCTAGAAAATGATGACTGAGCAAACCAAATCAAGAAGAAATTTAAGGGAATTCTATCTCACCACAATGGAGTTCCAGGGCCTGGCCTTTCTGTCTTGCTAGAAACATAGACAAAATATATGAAACAATAGTTTAAAATACAGATTATAGGCAGTGCAGGGCTGAAATCTCCAGGAGAAGGGGAGCAAAGCGAGCCCCATAATGGCCCAGCTTCTGCATGAAGGCACTCTGTAGAGTGTCCCAAAGCAGTGGGTTTGCCAGGTTCAGATGAGAAATCGGAGTTTGGGGAGGTTGTGACACCTGGAATTTGCAAAGTAGAGTATTAAAGAAAAAGGAGCTATGGAGAGAAAGAACTCCAGAAATACACATCAGAGTGTCCTTGAGACTATTGTTAAACACTGAAACATGCATGTGAGGGTGAACTCCGTGCATCTAAGAGTCAGCAGCATGAGTAAGCTGAAGAATTCCCAGAGCTTACAGAAGACGAGGATGTAGTCAAGTTCTGACCACCCAAAGTAGAGAATCTTTGTCTCTAAGTAGAGACCCCAGAAAAGTAACACTTTAGTAGTAGGGCTTTCTTAACTTTACAGTAAAGGTAAATTTAGATCTTCCCCAACACCTTAAAAATTAGCCTCAAGTAAATTAAGTTTATCATGAGTAACTTAACTAGTTGCCTGTGAGAACAAAGTCCAGCATTTTGGAAAACAACAAAATCCAGTACCTTGATCCTTACAGCAAGTCACAGTCTGGGAGAAAATGTGTGCCACACATATATCTGACAAAAGAGGAATCTAGAATACGTAAAGAAATCCGGCAACTCAATAACAAAAAAGACAAAGAACTCAACAAAAAAATGCAAGACTTGAGCTGCTACTTCACAAAAGAAAATATATAAATGGCTAATAAGCTCATGAAAAAGCTCAACATTGTTAGTAACCAGAGAAGTGAAAATTAAATCTATAATGAGATACCACTACATCCCCACTAAATGGCTTAAATGTAAAGACAATGATAATACCAAGTGTTGGATCGGAGATGGAGCATTGGGAACCTTATGCATTTGTACATTCATTGCACAAATGGTGCAACCACTTTGGAGAACAACGTGGCAATTTCTTAAGAAGGTAACATATACATATCCTTTGATTTATTCATTCACTCCTAGATATTTATCCAAGAAAAGTGAAATATATGTCACAAAAACCTTGAATGAGAATTTTTGTGGAAGTTTTCTTCATAATAGCCAAAACTGGGAAAAGCTCGAATGTCTAACAGGAGAATGAACAAACTGTGGTATACATCTCATCAATAAAAATAAAGAAACTACTTATACATTCTACAACATTGATGGATCTCAAAAATGTTATTCTGAATGAGGAAAGCCAGTGTCAAAGAGTATTTATTGTATGATTCTACTTACATAAAGTTCTAGAATAGACAAAACTGATCTATGGTTCTGGAAATCAGGTCAGTGATTGCTTCTGTGACAGTGGGGATTGACTTCCTGGGGGTGATAGAAATGGTCTGTGTCTTACCTGGTATGTGGGATACATGAGTGCATGTATCTATTAAATTGTTGAATGGCATGCTTAAAACATTTTGCTGTACGTAAATTACACTTCAATAAAGAAGAAGCATGCTGAAGTACAACCACATACCCATTGGAGTAGCTAAAATTAAAAAGAATAAAAATATTGAGTTTTGGCGAATATATGAAGTAATTGGACCTCTCATACATTGATAGTGGGGATGAAAAAATGGTACAATGACTCTGAAAGTTTCCTATAAAGTTAAATACATACTTACAATATGATCCAGCAATTCAACTTCCAGGTATTTATCCAGAAAAATGAATACATTCTTGATTACACAAGAGTTTATACCATTTATAGCTTTAGTCAAAATGGTGAAAAGATAGACCAATTACCAGCAAAGAAATTGAATTGGTAATCAAAAAACTACCTAAGAACAAACCTCTGGACCAGATGGTTTCACTGCTGAATTTTATCAAATATTTAGTGAAGACCTAATACCCATCCTCCTTAAAGTTTTCCAAAAAGTAGAAGAGGACAGAATAGTCCCAAACTCATTCTACAAGGCCAACATTACTCTAATACCAAAACCAGGCAAAGACACCACAAAAAAAAAAGAAAATTACAGACCAATATCCCTGATGAACATAGATGCAAAAATACTCAACAAAATATTAGCAAACTGAATTCAAAAATACATCAAAAAGATAATCTATCATGATCAAGTGGGATTCATCCCAGGAATGCAAGGATGGTACAACATTCGAAAACCCATCAACATCATCCACTCACTATACATCAGCAAAAAGAAGGGCACAAACCACATGATCATTTCTATAGATGTTGAAAAAGCATTCAACAAAATTCAACATTCATTCACGATAAAAACTCTCAACAAAATGGGTATAGAGGGCAAGTACCTCAATATAATAAAGGCCATATATGATTCCCCACAGCCAACATTAAACTTAACAGCAAGAAGCTGAAAGCTTTTCCTTTAAGATCAGGAACAAGACAAGGATGCCCACTTTCCCCAGTTTTATCCAACATAGTACTAAAGGTCCTAGCCACGGCAATCAGACAACACAAAGAAATAAAAGCCATCCAGATTGGTTAAGGAAGAACTCAAACTGTCCCTTTTTGCAGATGACATGATATTGTACATAAAAAACCCTAAAGAATCCACTCCAAAACTATTAAATCTAATATCTGAATTCAGCAAAGTTGCAGGATACAAAATTAATACACAGAAATCTGTGCATTCTTTTACACTAATGGTGAACTAGCAGAAAGAGAAATCAGGAAAACAATTCCATTCACAACTGCATCCAAAAGAATAAAATACCGAGGAATAAACCTAACCAAGGAAGTGAAAGACTTATACTCTGAAAACTACAAGACACTTATGAGAGAAATTAAAGAAGATACCAAAAAATGGAAACACATCCCTTGCTCATGGATAGGAAGAATTAATATTGTCAAAATGGCCATCCTGCCTAAAGCAATCTACAGATTCAATGCAATCCCTATCAAAATACCAACAGCATTATTCAATGAACTAGAGCAAATAGTTCTAAAATTTATTTGGAACCACAAAAGACCCCGAATAGCCAAAGCAATCCTGGGAAGAAAGAATGAAGTGGGGGCAATTATGCTCCCTGACTTCAAGCTCTACTACAAAGCCACAGTAATCAAGACAATTTGGTACTGGCACAAGAATAGACCCATAGACCAGTGGATCAGAATAGAGAGCCCAGATATAAACCCAAGCATATACAGTCAATTAGTATACGATAAAGGAGCCATGGATATACAATGGGGAAATAACAGCCTCTTCAACAGCTGGTGTTGGCAAAACTGGACAGCTACATGTAAGAGAATGAAACTGGATTACTGTCTAACCCCATACACAAAAGTAAACTCAAAATAGATCAAAGACCTGAATGTAAGTCATGAAACTATAAAACTCTTAGAAAAAAACATATGTAAAAATCTCTTGGACATACATAAGAGCAACTTCTTCACGAACATATCTCCCCTGGCAAGGGAAACAAAAGCAAAAATGAACAAGTGGGACTATATCAAGCTGAAAAGCTTCTGTACAGCAAAGGACACTATCAGTAGAACAAAAAGACATCCTACAGTATGGGAGAATATATTCATAAATCACATATCCGATAAGGGGTTGACATCCAAAATATATAAGGAAATCAGGTGCCTCAACAAACAAAAATCAAATAATCCAATTAAAAAATGGGCAAAGGATCTGAATAGACACTTCTCCAAAGAAGAAATTCAGATGGCTAACAGGCACATGAAAAGATGCTCCACATCGCTAATCATCAGAGAAATGCACATTAAAACCACAATGAGATATCACCTCACACCAGTAAGGATGGCCAACATCCAAAAGACAAACAACAACAAATATTGGCAAGGATGTGGAGAAAGGGGAACCCTCCTACACTGCTGGTGGGAATGCAAATTAGTTCAACCATTGTGGAAAGCAGGATGCAGGTTCCTCAAAAAACTCATAATAGAAATACCATTTGACCCAGGAATTCCACTCCTAGGAATTTACCCTAAGAATGCAGCAGCCCAGTTTGAAAAAGACATATGCACCCCTATGTTTATCGCAGCACTATTTACAATAGCCAAGAAATGGAAGCAACCTAAGTGTCCATCAGTAGATGAATGGATAAAGAAGATGTGGTACATATACACAATGGAATATTATTCAGCCATAAGAAGAAAACAAATCCAGACATTTGCAACAACATGGATGGAGCTAGAGGGTATTATGCTCAGTGAAATAAGCCAGGCGGAAAAAGACAAGTATCAAATCATTTCACTCATGTGGAGTGTAAGAACAAAGAAAAAAAATGAAGGAACAAAACAGCAGCAGACTCACAGAAGCCAAGAATGGACTAACAGTTACCAAAGGGAAAGGGACTGGGGAGGATGGGTGGGAAGAGAGGGACAAGGGAAAAAAAGGGGCATTATGATTAGCACACATTATGTAGCGGGGAGGGGGGCATACGGGGAAGGCAGTATAGCACAGAGAAGACAAGTAGTAATTCTATAGCATCTTACTACGGTGATGGACAGTGAGTGTAATGCATATATGGGGGGGACTTGATGAAGTGGGGAGTTTAGTAACCATAATGTTGCACATGTAATTGTAGATTAACGATACCAAAAAATATATATATATATATATAGGCAAAAATCTCTTGGACATAAACACGAGCAACTTCTTCATGAACATATCTCCCCGGGCAAGGGAAACAAAAGCAAAAATGAACAAGTGGGACTATATCAAACTAAAAAGCTTCTGTACAGCAAAGGACACCATGAATAGAACAAAAAGACATCCTACAGTATGGGAGAATATATTCATAAATGACATATCCGATAAGGGGTTGACATCTAAAATACATAAAGAACTCACGGACCCCAACAAAGAAAAAGCAAATAAGCCAATTAAAAAATGGCAGAGGAGTTGAACAGACACTTCTCCAAAGAAGAAATTCAGATGGCCAACAGGCACATGAAAAGATGCTCCACATCGCTAATCATCAGAGAAATGCAAACTAAAACCATAATGAGATATCACCTCACACCAGTTAGGATGGCCAACATCCAAAACACAAACAACAAATGTTGGCGAGGATGTGGTGAACGGGGAACCCTCCTACACTGCTGGTGGGAATGTAAACTAGTTCTAACATTGTCGAAAGCAGGATGCAGGTTCCTCAAAAAACTCAAAACAGAAATACCATTTGCCCCAGGAATTCCACTCCTAGGAATTTACCCTAAGAATGCAGCAGCGCAGTTTGAAAAAGACATATGCACCCCTATGTTTATCGCAGCACTATTTACAATAGCCAAGAAATGGAAGCAAGCTAAGTGTCCATCAGTAGATGGATGGATAAAGAAGAAGTGGTACATGTACACAATGGAATGTTATTCAGCCATAAGAAGAAAAAAATCCAGACATTTGCAACAACATGGATGGAGCTAGAGGGTATTATGCTCAGTGAAATAAGCCAGACGGAGAAGGACAAGTATCAAATGATTTCACTCATCTCTGGAGTATAAGAACAAAGGAAAAACTGAAGGAACAAAACAGCAGCAGACTCACAGAACCCAAGAATGGACTAAAAGTTACCAAATGGAAAGGACTGGGGAGGATGGGTGGGTAGGGAGAGATAAGGGGGGAAAAGGGGCATTATGATTAGCACACATAATGCAGCCGCGGGGGACACGGGAAAGGCAATATTTATAGAGAAGACAAGTAATGATTCTATAGCATCTTACTACGCTGATTGACAGTGACTGTAGTGGGGTATGTGGGGGGGACTTGATAATAGGGGGTCTAGTAACCATAATGTTGTTCAAGTGATTGTACATTAACAATACCAAATTAAATAAATAAATAAATAATAAAAAAACATTAAACTGTTAAAAAAACTGAAGAAAGGCAAAGAAGTGATTTTTGGAAGAGTCAGGATAGTAATTATCTCTTGGGGGTACGGTTGAAGATGAGATCTAAGAAAAGCATAGAGGAGATCCCGGGCTGTTGATGATGGTCTATTTCTTGGTCTTTGAGGGGGTGACACAGTGTTTGCTTGGTAACTTTAAACTGCACATATGTTTTTGAGTGCTCTTTTGTGCATGTGATACATCTCGCAATTGGAAAACAAAACATCATGATTGTTATGGGTCTGGAAGCAAGAGGATAAGAGGGGCTTCTAGAGGTAAGATAGGGGGGGGAAGCAGAGGAGTGACTGAAAAGACCAAGTCTGAGGTCCCAGAAGCCAAGAACTGAGACTGAGGCTGACTGAGAGAGATTGGTGCTGGGAGTCAGGACCTTCTCCCCAACCTGCAGGGAGTCAGACCAGTGTTGGAAACTTCTGTATGTCTTTGATCTCTTCCTCCTTTGTGCTAACAAATGGTCATATTCAGATATGGATGCACATCTGAAACAATGTGGAGACACTGATCATCCCCTAGCAGAGTTGAGTAGATCTTATAGGTGAACAGAGTTAGTGAATAGATCTGAGCTGAACCCTGTGATGGACATCCCTGAGGTCAGGTGGAGAAATTGGGTAGACCTCCTTTAATCAACACAGAAAGTCTTTCTGTGGGAGCTGAGGATTTCAGCGAGTAAAAGAGAATAGCTTGAATGGAACAAGTGGGAGCAGGAATGGATAGAGCAATGGGGAGGCAAAGGATGGCATGGAAGCCAGACTGTACCTCCATTTCCCCCACCTTTCTGTAAAAGTCTGATCAGCTTTTGGGGGCTCTCCTGTCTTCAAAAAGACGTGATAGCACCATGCAGCTATGTTGGCAGCCAAGAGGTTAACCCTCAAGCCAGTCGTCCCAGGGGTGGTGTGAGGGGGTAGGGCTCTGGGGAAGCAATGCCTTGGCTTCATCTCTCCAGTTGCCTTGGCATCACTGCGGGCACCAGCTCTACTGCTCCACGGAGCCCATGCTCCCAGCTGCCAGCTCACTCCTCACTTTCTAGGCTTATTCTGGATTACCACTCCCCCACCCTAGGAGCGGTAGACTCCACCAGACTGGTGCAGACAAGTCAAGTCCAGGCGCAGAGAGACAAATACGCAGTCTCTCTGACTGCCCTTGGCCTCCTAGGTCAGCAGCGTAGGGCCACCTTCACTCTCTGGACGCAGAACTGGCCTTGGTCTGGCTGGGAATGCCAATACTGAATGGGAGGAGCGCGGGTCTGGATGAGGGTACAGGAGGTGAGGACCTCTAGGCCCCAGGCTGCTAACTGGGAGACAAATCTGAGATAGACACCATCAGTCACAGGTCAGAAGCAAGGGACTAAAGTCGTCAGAGCTCAGAGACGCGAAACGTGGGGTCCCGGGCCCTGAGTGTGGGAGTGGAGAACAGATCAGATGCCTCCTCTCCCTCCTTCCAATCGCTGCCTTTTCCGGGGACACCCCTCCGCCCTTCCTGGGGCCCCAGGCCTCTCCCCTCCCCCCTCCCCCCAAATCCTGCACCCTCTGCGGATTGGTCCCCGGCCTGCCGGGGGCGGGGCCCGAGGGCCCTGACGTCACCGGCCGAGGGGGGCGGGCGGCTAGTGGAAGTGGGTGAAGGGCCCCGGCTCAGCACCTCGGAGAGCTCCCTCACCGGCCTTGTTTTGCTCGGGAATCGCCGCCGGGGGAGGGAGCCGGGGGGCTGGGCATCAGGCGCAGGGGCAGTGGGATGGCCTTGGAGGGGTCAAGGGGCCCCGGCGGGCAGAGGGCCCAGCGGTGATCCAGCAGGGGCCGGGGCGCCGGGCCGGGTGCAGGGCAGCTGACAGCGGCAGCAGTGGCCGCACATCTGGATGGAAGCGAGCTTTGTCCAGACCACCATGGCTCTGGGGCTGTCCTCCAAGAAAGCGTCTTCCCGCAATGTGGCCGTGGAGCGTAGGAACCTGATCACCGTGTGCAGGTGGGCGCCGCTGGCGGGCGGGGGTGGGGTGGTCAGGGAGAGGCGTCAGGGCGGGCTGCGGAAACCTGGACCCAGCGCGCCCGCGGGAGGATGCACCGCAGCCACAGAGAAAAGGGAGGAAGCACAGAGTTAAGAGGAACGTGTCCACAGGCCCTGACCCGGATGGGGCTTGGGGGTCTGGCCCCTACTCTTCTAGGCCAAGCCAGGCCCATGCCCAGTCTGGGGCCTGGGGATGAGGGGTGTTTAATTGGCACTGCAGCTTCCTGTGAGAACCAGGAAGTGACAGTGTGTGTGAGGGGGAGGGGTGTGGATGGCTGGCTCCCATGCTGGGGCGGGGGGCGGGGTGGACAGAGGAGTTCTGTTGGGGTAGGGGCATGCACCCCCCCCACTCCCACCGTGGCACCTCTCTGGGGTGGGGCTTTCCTGGGCAATTTTCCGATGCTCAAATCCTGGAGCAGGGACAGTGCTCTCCCCAATCTCTGGGCAGCTGCAGCCTGTGGCCAGCCAACTGGGCATGTGGGCCAAGCCCCTGAATCCACCCAGTGAAGGATGAAGGACACTACCTTGCCAGGGGAAGGACTAAAGCAGCCTGGGTCTTCTGGGTTCAAGGGGAGGAGATCGGCAGGGCAGGGCATTGGTCCCTGATGGTGGGTCTGTGGCAGTGTTGGGAAGATTCACCTGCTTTCTTGGGGCCCAGCAAGTGAACCTTTCCACCTTAGCCCTGCAGTGACTTACCCTCCCTGACCTACCCTGAAGCCAGGAATGGCCAGTTGCTCAGCCACTCTTCTTCAACTCCCACCTGCATTTGTGTCTCCCTCCACCTGCAACCGCCCCAAACCCCATACCATCTCTAGGGCAGGGTGCTCCCACTGCAGGGCTCAGCTGTTTTCCCTCGCCAGCCCCACCTGCCTGCACCTGAGCCTGGCCCTGCCCCTTCTCCTGGGAATCAGTGACACCTGATGCCCTGTCTCCCGTCTCCTATAGCTCTTTCCAGGTTCCTGGGTGTACACCAACCAGACTGCAGGTCTCAAACCTTTATATCGCCAGTGCCTAGCACAGTGCTGTAAAATGCCTGGAATATTATAGAAGGAATGAGTGCAGCAATGGCCCAGCCCAAAGCACAGGCTACTGCCCCACCCTCATCCACCACCCCCTGCCAGTGTGGTGTAAAACAAAGACTTCTCTCTTTGGGGCCAGATGGTCCTGGTTCAAGGTCTTCATCAGTCATTAGCTGTGCAGCACTGGGGGAGTCTCCTGGCCACTCAGGGCCTTGGGGGCCTCATCATCCCCACCGTAGATTTGACGGCCATGCCAAAGAATGGTAAAGCCATAATTGTATAGGAGCCTAGCCCAGAGCCTAGCCTAATCCATGAAAATAGCCCTGTCCTGTTAACACCCTTCCTGTGCCTCTCCTCCCTCTTGATCTCCTGGCCCCTCTTTTTGACTGCCAGGACAGTGGCATCTCTAGAATGTGTGGGGAAGGGGTGAACCTCTTAGGCTAAGCTGGAGAAGCAGAGATACTGATGGATTGGAGTGGGTTTAGAGCTGGGATGTGAGGGCTAGACTCTTAGCGGGGGATTGGGGGCATGACAAAGGCTCAGAAACCCCTCAGGCCTCTGCCGCTGCATCACTGTCACATGGTTCAGTTCCAGCTCCCCAAACAGTTCACTTTAGCAGGCGGAGGACTCCCTTGAGCCCGCCTGACCTCCCTGTCTCCATGGTAACTCGCAGCAGCCACCGTACCTACTGGCAGGGAGCACACCCTGGGGCTCCCGGGGGCGATGACCAGTTCCGCAGCACTCCTAGGGACCATGGCAGATGGCTGCTGCGCTGAAACCAGCCCCAGGCCCCCACTGTGGTCTGACCCAGATGACCAGAAGAAATCGTGGGTGTGAGGGATGCGTAATGAAGTCCAGATAATGCTCTGAACACAGGCTCCTTCTGGCAGGGCCTACCTTCCCAATGGCCCATACACACTTACCGTCTCCCAGTCCTTCCTGGGATCTGACCAAAATTTGGTGAGGCAGGTACTATGGTACTGTTATTGCTGCTTGCATCTGGGAAATTGTGCCTCAGAGAAACTGACTTGTTCAAGGCTACATGGGTATCATAAAGAAACAGGCTTTGAGTCCACCAGGCCTCCCCTAGTGCAACCCCAACGCTGACCTGGCTGTGATCTCAGGCCAGGCCAACTCTAAGCCCAAAGAAAAGGGAGAGCAGTCCATGGGCTCAGCTGTGCCACTGGCCTGACAGCCTCAGAGGCCAGTGCTCAAGGGCTGGAGCCTACAGAGTGGAGGAGAGAGGACAGAGAAGGCAGGGGATGCTGCGGCCTTGGTAATCATGGCAGTCATCAGGAGGTCACAAAATGTAGCAGAAAGAGCAAAAACTTTGGAATCAGACATACCTACTTGACTCCTCACAAGCTGTGAGACTGAACAATCAGTCAACCTCTTGGACCCTCAGTTACTTCACCTGTAAAATAGGGATGATGGCAATGATAAGAGGACCTCCCTCCCAGGGCTGTTGTAAGAATGGGTGAGATAATACATGCAAAGTGTTATCTTTGGCACATTTCAGGGCTTGATAAGCTTAGGAGGAAAAGGACATTACCAGGCAGTCCCCCCATCCCTGGACACTCCGCACCTGCTCTGCCTCCCACAATAGGCCAAAAATGGGATGTTGGAAGCCTGTCCCCTTCCCAGCCCCACCCCACTGCAGCAATGGCAGGTGGAGATTGCAGGGGTAGGGACTGCAGAGGAAACTGAAGCTTCGAGCAGGATTGGAATGGGCACAGGGGCTGCTGAGCTCCAGTCCCTCCGCCTCATTGGCTTCTTTTGGCTCCCTTCCTCTCTGAGAAGCCAGGTGTCTGGGCCCCCAAAACCCCTTCCAGAGATCTGTTGCCAGTGCCCCCTCCCACCCAGTGTGTGTGTCAGACCTACGCCCTGCGCCTCCCCCTGGCCAGCTCTGCACTGCTGGTTCTGGGCAGCTGGTGTGTGGGCAGCCAAGCTTAGAAAGAAAAGGGGGAAGGCAGGCATCTGTGTGCTGAGTCCACCTGGCCACCCATGCATGCCCACGCTCCATGTGCTCCTTGCCAACTCACATGCCCTGGCACAGGTGACCCCCCCCCACCCTAAAGGCACTAAAGGGTGTTTCAGTAAAAGCAGAAGATAGCTCAGGATAGGGGCCCAAATCAGCTTCTAGATCCTAGCTGACCCACACCACACACACACACACACACACACACACACATAGAAAGTGTAACTCAAAGGGTGGGCAAGGATGAAGGGCTCTGGGACAGCCTGTGGCTCTCAGTGCCTCATCTTTCTACCTGTTGCTCATTCCCTCTCATATATTGCCCTCAAAGCTTCCTTTCTCTGGCTGTCACCTCTCCTTGTCACTCAGTCCCCCACCTGCCCTATCACTCCTACGTTGTAGTGCCTCTATACTCTCTCACCTGTCTCCCACCCTCTTTTGCTCTGCCTCCCCTCACATCCATGCTCTTCGTGACCTCTTTTCTGCCCTCTGCTGCCCGACACCCTTCCTCTACCACCATTACCCTTCTCACCTGACACCCCTCTTCCTCTTCTCTCTGCCCGCCATCCAGGTTCTCTGTGAAAACATTGCTAGAGAAGTACACAGCGGAACCCATCGATGACTCATCGGAGGAGTTTGTGAATTTTGCAGCCATTTTAGAGCAGATCCTCAGCCACCGTTTCAAAGGTGGGTCCAGATTCCTGTGCCCCATGGCCCAGCCCTCCTACCTCCCAGCCTTTAGCTTCCAGTCATCCCACTCTGATCTACTCTGTGGCTTTCTGAACCCCATTATTGACCCTGGTCCCAATTCTGGGCCATGCACAGAAGCTCGTGCACAGAGCTGGCAAGAGGGGAGCAGGTCTTCTAGGCACAACACAGTGGGTGCCCACAAGCCCTATGAACAGGCATGCAGTTGGAGCAGGCACTGTGTGCATGCATGGCTGCTTATACTGATGCATGTGTGTGCCCCATTACATGGACCCTCACCAAACTCCCTGGTCTTGCTGGGCCCCATCCCTGCCCTGGCTCAGCCTGTGCCCCAGCAGGTCCGGTGAGCTGGTTCAGTTCAGACGGGCAGCGGGGCTTCTGGGACTATATCCGGCTGGCCTGCAGTAAAGTGCCCAACAACTGTGTCAGCAGCATTGAGAACATGGAGAACATCAGCACAGCTCGAGCCAAGGTGAGGAGTCTGCACCAGGCAGGGCCAGGGCAGCTGCTCCCTGCTCTGGATACGGGGGACTGCCTGTTCCTTGGTCCTCACCCTGATGGGCACTGGGGAGAAGGGGCACAGGAGCTCCAGACCCAGCGATGTCTTTCAGAGCAGCAATTAAAGGTGAGCACACTTTCCAGGGCCGGGCGTGGATCCGGGTGGCACTGATGGAGAAACGAATGTCAGAATACATCACCACAGCTCTGCGGGACACCCGGACCACCAGGTGAGACCCTCTCAGCAGGGGCCACGGGTCCCATTGTGCAAATTCATTCCTGAATTCACTTGATCCTTAAGTACCTGCAGCAACCTTCAGCACCTGGACTAAAACTCCCAGAATGCACTGCTAGCTTCCCTCTTCCAGATTGTCCACAGGTCAGCCCTGCCTGCAGTGCCAGAACACACTAAGCGCCACCACCATCTCTTCCAAGTCACATTCATTATTCCCCATCACTCCTCAGCACCCATCTCATGCACCCCTCTACCTTGAGACACCTCTGGACAAGCCACAGCTGTGAATCTTCTTTGTTGGCCTTGTTCCATGCCCTCTGACTTGCTACCCATGGACTGCAGAGTCCCAGCATACATAGCTTCAGTCCTTGCACTGTGAGTGTGCAGAGTAGGTCGCGGGGGCAACCACACTCATTGGTCATACCCAACCTGATGTTTTTACTGCATTTTATCTCTAGTCTGTCCTCACCTTTCAGAATTCATATCAACATATTTTTGAGTACCTAACATGCCAAGCACTAATGATTAGCGCTTGTTTCCCAGTGTTAAGGATCTCGATAACCCAGTACTTGTGGGGAAAGGGTAGTTCAGAGAAGGGGGAGAGTCTATTAGGGGACACAGGGTCTAAAATCTAATAGATGGAGACACAGGCGCTATCCCTAGGGAGCCCCAGTCTGAAGGGGAAACAAGATCCACACCTGGGGGTGAGCAGGAAAGGGACACCTCCTTCCTCTAAGGAAAGGCAGTACTAAGCAACAAGAGAAGTCCTGGGTGGCGGGGCTGCCTGGGAGGATGCCGCACCATCAGTCCCTCCCTCCTCAGAAGGTTCTATGACTCGGGGGCCATCCTGCTGCGCGAGGAATCCACGGTCCTCACTGGGATGCTGATCGGCCTGAGCGCCATAGACTTTAGGTGAGGTCTGCGGGGCGGGGGACGGTGGGGCGTTGTTTCTCCGCCAATGTCCGCACTCCTACACCCTCAGACCCACCTCCAACCCTGTGGTTCCTCTGTCCCCAGCTTCTGCCTAAAGGGCGAAGTGCTGGACGGGAAGACCCCCGTGGTCATCGACTACACGCCCTACCTGAAATTCACCCAGAGGTGAGCTGCCCGATTGTGTTGGTGGGAGCGACAGACTCACCTGTGGGGCGGGGGTGGCGGGAGGGGGGCCGGCCGGCGGGCAGGCTCGTCCCGCTGCGCGCGGAGGCTGGTGTAGGGCGCGCAGCGGGCAGGGCCGCTCGGTGCCCACTGCTCCTTCCCCCAAGCTACGACTACCTGACGGACGAGGAGGAGCGGCACAGCGCCGAGAGCAGCACGAGCGAGGACAACTCGCCCGAACACCCCTATCTGCCGCTCGTCACCGACGAGGACAGCTGGTACAGCAAGTGGCACAAGATGGAACAAAAGTTCCGCATCGTCTACGCGCAGAAGGTGCGCGGGGCTCAGTGGGGGGAGGGAGGGGGGGCGGGGAGGAGGAGGGGCGGGACTGGGCGGTGGGGGTGCTCCGAGGTCGGGTGGCGGCCGCTGGGACCCTCCTCCGGCCGCCCAGGCTGAGCCGGCGCCCCGCAGGGATACCTGGAGGAGCTGGTGCGGCTGCGCGAGTCGCAGCTGAAGGACCTAGAGGCGGAAAACCGGCGGCTGCAGCTGCAACTGGAGGAGGCAGCGGCGCAGAACCAGCGCGAGAAGCGGGAGCTGGAAGGCGTGATCCTGGAGCTGCAGGAGCAGCTGTGAGCGCCGCCGCCGCCCTGACCCCGTCCCCAGTCACCCCGACCACGTCACCCCAGGGAGCCCCCATATCGCCTCCATTGACCTTTTCTGATACTGGCATCCAGCTCAACCAGGCGTTGACACCAAAACTACTTATCCCCCAGTGACCTCACATTATCCTCAACGTAAGGCCCAGGGATCCCCCAGCCCCCGCCAAAAGAAAAACGGGCTCCGCACTTCATCCTCAATTACCCGAAATCAGCTAGAATGGCCATCGAACATTACTCCCGGGATCCCAACATTACTCAAAGGACCTCTAATGTCACTCGGCGACCTTCAACATGATTGCATGACTCCTTCTGCTCAATGGTCCTCTGATCTGCACACTGACCGTCATCTCCCGCGGTGACCCGCGACCTCACCCCTACCAATCCCTGACAGCTCCCCCTAAACCTTTTTGTCACCCTATGACCCCCCTTCGCACAATCCCCAAGATACCCCATTACCATTCAGGATTCCTACGCTATTCTCCCCCATCACCCTGATTCCTCCAACACTCATTCCCTCCAGCCGCCAACGTGAGCACATTAATCCTTCTCCTCTCTCATCCCCAGTACCCTTCCCTGACTCCCAGGATCTGCCCCATTGCTCTTCAACATTCTATCTCCAGGTTTCACTTCTGACCTCTCCCCAACCCCTTGCTGAGCCCCCCTTCCACACTTCTGCTCCTTCTCCCAGACAGGCCTGACCCTCCCTCCCCATCCCAGGACAGGTCTGATCCCTGGTGACCACGCTTCCCTGGCCCAAGGTTCCAAGGAGCTCACCACGCCCCTGGTCAACCAGTGGCCATCACTGGGAACGCTTAATGGGGCGGAGGGTGCCAACAACCCCAAGCTGTACCGGAGGTAAGACCCAGCCAGGCTTCATTGGGGCTAAGTGGTAGTCCTTCCTGGGGAACAAGGAGGCTCTGAGCCTCTGCCCCCACACTAGCTTTCTGCTCTGCCACAGACACAGTTTCATGAACACGGAGCCGCTGTCAGCTGAAGCCAGTCTGAGTTCGGACTCCCAGCGCCTGGGAGAGGGCAAGCGGGATGAGGAGCCCTGGGGCCCCATCGGTGAGCCTCCCAATTCAGCACCCAGCACCCCTCCAAGGAGGGAGGTCAGGCCTTGGGGCCTATAGTCAGGCCCAGGCCAATTTATTCATCTACTCAGCCCTTCCAGAGAGCTTAGAACAGCAATTAAAAGCTTGGTTTGGGGTGTTGGGCAGACCCTGGTGCAAATCCTAGCTGCGCCTCCTCTGGTTGAGAGCTTGGCCATTCACTTCATCTTGCTGAGCCCTTCTTACCTGGGGATGCTGATCGAAAGGATCTCCAGTGTTGGTATGTGGTGAGGACTCAATGGCTTTTTGGTATTGTGATTTCCTCACGGGGCTCATAAATTCTTGGGGCATTCCTCACCTAATTTGCTCTTATTTCATGCACTCTGAATGCTTGCCTGACCATTATTTCCCCCTTTTCTTTGGCTGCCAGGAAGCTCAGAGCCTAATTAGTGGCTCCCTTCAGGCGAATGTCCGAGACTTCAATGCATGCCTTTTGTGTTGCCCTCCCCCTGGCTTCACCTTGGTTTCCCACCCTAGCTTCCCTGGTGCCTGGGCTACTTTTCTAAAACCACACTGTACTGGATGACCTTAGATCTTCCTTGAGACAAGGCAGACTATGGACGCGTAACCCCACCCATTTGTGTGATTGTCCGTGTGTCTGTCTCCCCACCAGACTGTGAGCTCCGTGAGGGCAGGGACCGTGTCTCATCCGTTCTCTGTATCCCCAGTGCTTGGAACGGAACAAATGCTCACTGTGTTTAATAAATGACAGAGGATGAACCTCAGGGGGAGACAAGAGACATAAACTGACGATTACAACCCAGAGTCCCCAGCACTGTGCATGGCATGGGCAGATGCTTTTCAAGGTGTGATTGAAAATAGCAAATGCTACAGAAATGAGGTGTCCCCTGGGGGTGACCTGAGGGCTGCCCCTTACTCCTGCGCCTGCTCACTGCCCCCAACTCTCCCCACCATGGAAACTCACACGCAGACTGGTTGCCTGGCCTCACCAGCCCTCTCTCCCCAGGGAAGGACCCCACGCCCTCCATGCTGGGCCTCTGCGGCTCCCTGGCCTCCATCCCCAGCTGCAAGTCCCTGGCAAGCTTCAAATCCAACGAGTGCCTGGTGAGCGACAGTCCCGAGGGCAGCCCAGCACTGAGCCCCAGCTGAGGAGTGGCGTGGGCAGGGCCGGCCCCACCTGCCAGGGGCACAGCCACCTGCTTTGTCTCAGAGTTCCCCAACCCAGGCCACCTTTCCAGAGATCGCTGCCCATACAGCCAAGGGTTACTGTGGAAAGACACCCTTTGCTTGCCCAGTTTAGCTTCCTGCACCGAGGTGGGAGCTGCAAAGGGCAGATTGGGCCAGGAGGCAGGGGCACCAAGGCCACAGTCAGCCCTTGGGGAAGCTTGTTCCATTCTGACAGCCCTGATGCCTGGCTGGTGCCCTTCTGGACTGTCGTCTGCTCATCTGCCCCACCCTCCTCAGGAACTGGTGGTCCAGCCTCAGCACCCCGACCTCCCATGCCTCTCCTGTCTGTCCCTGTGTATTCCCTGGAGTCACCCCTTCCTCAGCCCCCAGGGTAGAGGCTCTGAGGGGATCAGGTAAATAAAAACCAGAGGACTGAGGGCAGCCTTGTCTGTGGGGGGCTGGGACAGGGCTGTCCTGAAGTGGGCAGAATGCAGTGAAGCCAGTGCCAAGCCTATAACCAAGGGGATGCTGGGCCAGATGGAATCAGCATGCACCCCATGGGAGTAGACCAGCCAGAACAATTCAGGGAGTGGGCAGCTTCTGTATCAAGTGTCCTAAATATCAGTCTGCTCAGGGCAGGACTAAGCCATATAAGCGCTCCTTCAACCTGATACTCTAATGACTTGCTTAACCAAGGCAGGGAAAACACTGACCATCCTGAGAGGCCGAATGGGGGAGGTAAGCCCTGGCAGGGCCATTTCTGTTCCATTGTCCTGAGCAATTCAGCTTTGACCCAAAGTTGCAAACCTTTCCATTAGGCCAAAGCCTGACAGTGTGAAGCAACCCTGCCTCTTCTGTTGTCACTTAAGTGAGCCCTTGGACAGGTCTTACCACCCTTCACCCTGGCCTTACCACTACCTGTCACTCTAGGTACCTCTACTCAACTCTAGGTCCTTGCCCTGCTCTGGTTCTCACTAAGCTGGGTAGTGGGGGGAGGTCCTTACATGGGCACTACCTGGACAGGCCGTCAAGGTCCCTCTCAGGCCTCTGTGCAAATCACTCACCAAGCCCTGCTTTTCCCACTCACTTCTAGACCCCCTGAAGTCACAGACACTGAAGCGAGTAGTTTATCATCTGTAGACATAGAATTAACAGGGGTGGATGCAAACTGCCAGGCCCAGGGTTTTGTGGCTCCTGGGGACTGGCCCAGCTACAGCAAACACACAGGGTAATGTGGGAGCGGGAGAGGAGATGGGGCAGTTACAGATTTGGTCTTGAACTTGGAGGGCTGAAACAGTGATGATCCTTGGGGTCTGGGAATGAGGAGCAGCAAGAAAAAAGCTGTCTGAGGCAGACCCCAGGGGGACAGCGCCCTACTGCTGGGCCTCATAGTTGAGAGTTCAGGGGAAAAAGACCCCTCCCCTCAGTGCTGAGGACAAGGCACTTGGCTCAGTCTCCTGCCCCACCCCAATCCATGGAAGAGATGTGGACCTCCCAGCTTCTTTCAAGAGCCCGGAGGCTGCTCCCTGTTGAGCCTCTGGAAAAAGCTTTTGCCAAACTCGTAAGTGCCGATCATGATGGCACAGGAGGGGGCAGCCTTGATGATCCTTGGGAGGAAGCCTGCAGTGGGAGGGGAAGGCTGGGGTCAGGCGTCAGAATCCCAGGGGGTCCCAACCCTCCAGGGCATGGACACACACACAGACCCTCACCTGCAAAGAGTCCCCTGGTGCCTGACTCAGCCCGGATCCTCTGCAGCAGCAGCCAGGTGGAGTCGGAGTGCGGGGGCATCACTGTAAACGTAAGGCCCGGCCCAATGAGCCGCCACTTGGACCGCTGCCTGCCCTGCCCCACACAGCCAAGCTCCTCACCTCTCACAGCCTCCACAGCTCCCAGCGCTACCTGGCGTTGTGTCTTCACCACATCAAAGGGTAGAGTTAGGATGGCCGCCACCTGGCCAGGGGGTGGGCAAGAGGGCTCGTCTCCATCCCCAGGACCCCCATGCTCTGCGTCCAGTCAAGGGTCTGCCAGCCTTGGTTAGGGCTTCGCTTGGGGTAGGAGGGGCAAGCTTGCTCCTTGCAGGCAAGGCACTGTGATACGGAGACTCTTCCCAGAGCATCTCCAACAACTCCCTAAGAACACCTCTGCTGGCCTCCTCCCAGCCCAGTCAACTCACCGTCCCGGAGATGCCACCAGCCACAAAGCTGATGCCCACGGATGTCTGGTCTTTTGTCCTCAGCCCACTCAGCCAGCTCTTCACCAGCTCATAATTGAACCAGTACAGGGCTTGGAGACACAGAGGTACACTCATTAGAGATGGAGACTGCTGAGAAAGACCTCCCATCTTCCACTGACCTACATCATGACAACCACTCCCTCCCAGTTACAAGGCCTGCCTACTACACGTCAGTTTCTATAACAGGCTCTTAGCACAAGCTGTCCTGTGAAAATCTAGGCGAATATCTTGCCTGATGAACCCATTTCACAGATGAGATAGTCAAGGCTCAGAGAAGTAAATTCAAGTAGCAAATCTGGGACTTGGCTATAGATCTCTTTGTGTATCATCCAAGGGCTCCCTTACCCAAGCCTGCACCCTTGGTGCCTACCTGAGAATGGCACATCCCGAAGGGCGGTGGGGCCCCAGCCCAGCCACAGTGAACGCCAGCCACCCTGAACCACAGCAGCTCGGACACAAGCACCCAGCTCCCGGTAGGACACGTGCTGAGCCTGCAGCTTTGTCCGCACCAGCTCCAGGGGGCTGATCACAGTCACGGTGCCCACTGCAGGTAGTAGTGGGGAGGGGTCAGCTCACAAGTCCCAATAGCAGCCCACCCCAAATTCTGGAAGCCTAGGACAGCCCCCCACCCCTAAATTAGCAGAGGCTGGAGCTAGGATCCAAGACTAGGCTCCAACACAGGTGGGGTCAGAGAGAGACCTAAGGCCCAGGGCTGTGCTCACGGCGGGCCAGTGCGCCAGCCACCATGGGTGCATAGAGGTCCGATGTCAGGGCCCGACCACGTAGGAATGCCTTGAGTTGGTCGTAGGCAGTGAAGTAGATGGCAGTGGCTGGCACAGTCATCACCCTGGGAGTGTGAAGAGAGGCAAGCTGGGACTCTCAACAGAGGAGCAAGGAAGGGATCAGCGGGGTATGGGAGAAAGACTTGGGTACTCACAGTGTGGCTGGGAGGCCGCTCCACAGGGTCCTGGTGCCCTCATGTCTCACAATCTTTACAAAGGCATCCTGGCCAAGCAGACAACAGCCCAGTGGGAGGAAGGATGAACATAGAAAAGGCCTGTGATGGAGCTGGCCCTGGCTTGATGCGCTTGCCTCTGCCCACATCCCTGGGCCCTGACAGGCAATAACCCCCCAGGCCTCCACACATGCAATTCCCCATATGGCTCCAGGGGGTGACTGTCCACCCTTCAAAAACTTCATGGAAGCACTGCTTCCCCAGGGAAGCCCCTCCCAAATGGGATCTCTGCGTGCTTTGTACTACCCATTCTTCCCTGGGTCTGCTGCCTGACCAGTCTGGATCCCTCAGGAATGCCTACAGACTCTGCTGAGGGTGCAGCTGTTCCTCACCATGGTGCCAGTGAAGCGAGTGGGGTCCTGAAACCAGGTGGCACAGCGGGTGCCATGTGGGCACAGGTATAGGGGCTCCAGGACACCATTGCAGTACAGGAGGCACTTCCCTGTAGATGGGAGAGAGGAGGGCACTGGGGAAGGGAGGGGGCATTAGGGTGACAAGGCCCTGGAACCTTGCAGGGAGGTAGTGAGCCCTGAAAGGCCAGCAGAGGCTAGGTCCCTGGGTGGACATTCTTGTGTAGTAGGATAGAGGAATTGCGGATGCAACCTGGAAGCGTGTGCTAGTTCATGGCTGTGGGGCCCATAGGTATCCTGGGGAGACTGGGACATATCCTTCCCTGGACCCTCAAAGGCTCCCATGGCTGGGGGCACTCACATTTGGCGTAGGAGAAGCTCCAGAATCTGGAGGGAGGCACCAGTTCTAAAATACAAGGCAGCCCTCCAAGTGAGGCGAGCCCCACACCTGCCCCAGGGACCCCATCTCTGGGAGATCCTGGTTTTGCCCAGGCACCACCCCCTTTTGGCCCCAGGGTTGCGCACTCACCACTGGCTGCAGAGGGACGCTGAGACTGTAAGCGTACCTTCACCACGTCCAGGGGGGTCACTGGGGGAGGAGGCACATCTGAAGGCTGCTTTTAGGACCTTGCCCCTGAACCCTCCTCCAGGGCCAAGTCACCTCCAATCTCTGGTCTGCCCAGTCCCCAGCTGCCCCCAGGACTTACTGAAGAGGGAGGTGACCACAGCCCCAGCACCTGAGGCCACCATTTGTTGTAGGAGGCTAATGCCCCCAGGGTCCTGATCAGCCATCTCTTAGCTTCCAACACTGAAAAACAAACGTCAGTCATTTGGAGCAGCAATTCACAAAGCAAAAGTGGGTGGGAGGGGGAGAAATGAGGCAGGGCACTTTGGGACTTCACCCAGACCCTCACCCCATTCTCTCACTATGAGTTCAAGCAATCCCCACAACCTCTTTAAGCAGTTATTGTCAGCTCCACTTTGCCAGTGGGAAGACTGCTCTCAGAGAGGTTTAGTGACCTGCCCAAGGTCACTCTGGGAGTTAGGAGGGAAGCTGAGATAGTCCCCTATTGGTTATGGAGCAATAAAGACCCACTGCCATTTCCTCATCCTCGTGGCATAGGCTCACTGTGCACTTCAGTGCTGGCATCTGACTTGGCCCCAGGGGCCCAAAGTTCAAAACGCCTGAGCTGTCCCCCTGCGCCCCCAACTTCGGCACCCAGCCCCAAGCCAGGCACATTCGCGCCCCGCGTCACCGGCGTGGAGAGGTGGAGCCGTACCGTGGGAGAAACGTGTAAACAAGTCTGATGGCGGTGAAGGCTCCGTCCGCTTTCTCGGGACTGCGGGCTGGGGTGCTAGCCCGGTCCTCCCCCGCACCCTCCTCCCGAACCCGGAAGAGCCAGTCCGGGGCCTGAATGGGAAAGAGAATCTCTTTCTCCCCAAAATAGAGGCCGGGGGGCTCCGCCGAGAGGGCGGAAAGTAGGGATGGAGACACAGGATCTCTCCTTGCCCCTAGGAGACGCTTCCTGCCTCGGTCCCGCGTGCAAGGGGCGCCCGGTGGAGCAGAACAAGGCGGCACAACGGCCCTCCACTCTGGGCCTCCGGTCCAGCCCCGGCTTGGGCTCCCCGGACCTCCAGAAACCCGACTCTGGCCTCCGCCCCCAGTCAGGCCCTCAGCCCCGGACCAGCCCCGCCCACCTGGCTCTAGGCCGGTGCTCGTGCGGCGCGGCTCCCGGGGCCCGGCGGACCCATGGCGGATCCGCTGCCGGTGCACGGTGAGCGCGCTCTCGCCTCGCACAGAGGCCGACTCGGAAGCTGCCGTGTCCGCCCCTCCCGCCCTTGGGTTATGTCTACTTCATCAGTTTCACTGCTTTTCCCCATAATTCTTGTCTGAACAAAGATTCAGCTTTTATAGTTAATTAGGACAAACAAGGAAAGTGCAATTCAACTTCGCAAAATGTGAATGTTTAATTTTGAACTGATTTTGTAGCATTATGCTCAGTAGGACTCTTCCAATTTTCCAATTAACAAGTTACTGACATTTACAATCATGTAGAACAAAAAAAAAACCTTTCCTTCTATCACTGTTGTCAGTTTCATTACTGAATTTTGGATCTGCTTTGGGACACTTCAATCATGAAAGTAATCATTTAAAACTATATTGGATTCTATTAGCAATAATACCTTAGAGGAGGTTCATTTGTGATGACTGAAACTTTCTCTGACTCACTCTCATCTGCCACACAATTTGCCTTAAGGTTTTTTAAAATCACATTGTCAAAACTTCAGAAAGGTACTCCTGAGCATTCAACTATGAGCCACAGTATATTTTGAAATGGAGATTTTTATGAAATCCAATGTTGATAGGGAAAGCACTCAGTATTTTTCAACTTATATATTACTTAAATTTTCTCAATTACTACATTTTCATTGTAAATGTTTAAATTTTCTAGATGCCATATGAAATGATCAGAAAGGCATACATCTACATCTGCATCTATTATCTGTATCTATATCAACTTCCCTACACACACACACACACACACACACACACACACACACACCCATATGTCCACATACAAATACATGTATACATACATGCATATATATTTCATAGATACAGTCATCCATACATATATTTCTGTTTATGAGCACTGCTAGGAAAAGGGACACATATGAACAGAGATCTAAAAGAACCTCTCAACCCTAAGCCATCGC
>JAVSCE010017827.1:0-86578 GCA_032199065.1 Smutsia gigantea | reverse complement strand
GAAATTATCGTGCAAAAGCAAAGAAAATCACTGTGTGCTCTCAGAGACTTTATGACCTGGAATTTAGGAGACATGTCTGTTGGGAGCATAACCTGGCCGTTTTTCCCTGCAGCTTCAGCATGGAGCCCAGCTATGACTTCCTGCACATCTACGAGGGGGAGGATTCCAACAGGCCCCTCATCGGCAGCTTCCAGGGCACTCATGCCCCAGAAAGAATCGAAAGTAGTGGAAATAGTCTCTTTCTGGCATTTCGGAGTGATGCCTCTGTGGGCCTGTCAGGGTTCGCCATTGAATTCAAAGGTACTGTGATAGCTTTTTGCGCAGATTGATTTGGATTATTTTAATTGTAAGCATTCATTTATGAAGTCTTGCATATCTGTTTAATATGTAAAATGCTCAAATCACTTTCCTGTCTGAGTAAAAGAATCTGATCTTCCCAGTGGAAAAGAAATTCCACAGATGCATGTCTACCTTATTAGCTAAAAGGAAAAAAAATGACATTATTTTTCCAAATTCATAGTCATTTCAAAAAATGATGGTGCAATGAAGAATTTGGTGACCCCTAAGAATTACTTCAGTATCTTACATGTTTCTTCAGGATGACTGAGTTTAAGTACATCACGTAGCTTTGTCTCAGTGTTTTCAGTGTGTGCATGTATGCTCCCCCGTACTGTCCCTGCCACCCAACGGCGTGGTCAGTGGAGATCACCGGCCTGCCCAGGGCTTCTTTGTTTGGCCACCAGATGAGTGTCCCCATTTCATTTGGAAGCCACCATCCTGTCACCAACATCCAGAGTAAACAAACTCACAAGACCACCCGACACAAAGCATTTTGTTGTAGGCTCCATGAAAATATGTATATATTTTAAATCAATGTCTCACATGAACAAAGAAAATGAAAGGGATATCACAAAGATTAGAGAAAGGGACCTAAAAAAAAAACAACTCACAGCAGGGAGTATGTCATAAAAAATGATGAAATATATGTATGTTAAACTTTTGAGTTAGTTATTATTGGTTATTAGGATTATAAAATAAAATATAGGATACATTTCATCTCTATGAACTCTTCAGTGGACTTGCATTTCTTTGTATGGTTTTAAGTAGAAATTTAATCTACTTCCCCCCAATGCCAACATCTGCAAACGTAGTGATCTTTATTAGAACGTAGAATAAAATGTTCCAACAATTCAGAAATAGAGGAGTTTCTGCACCCTTGGATGGGATCTATTAATGTTCCTGAATAATTAAAAAACAATGCTTTTTAGCACTTGCGTATCATCAGCTAGTTCCTATATTAATGAACTTGGCGCAGTGCATCTCTCCAATGCCCATCCTACAACAAGCTCTTAAAAGGCCACATACTTCATCTCACTGTAAGAATCACATCTATCCTTGCCTGCCTGAACACCCTGTGTTCCACAGGGCCCTGTAAGGCAAGTGACTCAGCAGATGAGCGAGTGGATGAAACACAGCATGCCTCGCTCATGGTGGAGGAAAGGGCTCCTCTTCTGCTTGGCCCCATTGGTGACCAGGACTGACATCTACATGGGGCCACAGCTCTTGATGCTTCCAGAGTTTAACCACCAGAGCCAGGAAACAAATAAAACCAGCATAAGGCAAGGAACGACAACAGTGATGGTGCTTTCCAGGCCCCTGTCGGGCAGGGAAGCAGGTGGAGGACCAGCTCTGGGGCATGATGAGAGCATGGGGCAGCAGGAAGGCTCCTGGTGAGCCTCAGGGACCTGGCTGAGTCCGTCTACCCGACGCAGGCACAGGGACACATGGAGGCGTCCTTAGGTGGCGTGGATGTGAACAACAGCACACCACTCCATGTTATGAAGTCATCTCATTAGAAAATGTGACAGACTGTAAGCAGCAAAAAGGTACCTGTGATTTACCACCAAACATCCTGAACTGACAACGGCTAAATGGAACCAACAGATTAGGCACAGTTCATTTGGAGAAATGAAGAGAAACTTGCCATCAGAAATCTACATTAGTGACACAGAGCAGAAAGTTGCGTAAGTGGTGTTTAACCAAACAGCAAACTAAACCAAAAGAGATTTGTAGCCAAAATGATCAGAGAGGCCAAAAAGGCAATAGGCATGTGTTACAGTCCCCCTCCCCGGGGGCTGGCTCTCCTCAGCTTCCGTTCCTGGGGCCTCCCCTGGAGGACAGGCTCCTCCTTCCAATGTATCATCAGAAGGCCAGTGGTAGCCTGGTGGTGCCCGTGGCTGCATCCTCCCCTCACTTCACCTGTCACTCTGGCACGTCATCACCTCCCCTCATCACAGGCAGGGTGAGGGCAGCGCGAGGAGGTCCTGAGAGACACATCCCCATCACCTTCACTGCAGCGTGTTGTTGTTACACAACATCTTTATCATTCGTCATCAGTCACCTCTTCCTGGGCCTACTTCATGCACTCTGTCATCGGTGCATATGTATAGGAGGAAACAGTGCATTCAGGGTTTGCTATTACCTGTGGTTTCAGGCATCCCTGGGGCTCTGGGAAACATGTCCCTGGGTGTTAGGGGAGCAGCTATGTCCTGAGAAAATTTTTATTTTTTTAGACAAGAAAAGAATCACAGCCTAGGCAAGTGCTTGGATTCACTAGGGGCTCAGAATCCAGCCTGCTGGGGGCCGAGTGAGCCCCAGCAGTGGAGCAACTCCTCCGGTGCCTGCACTTCATTTGCTCCTTATTAGCTTACAGTGAATGTTCTGTGTTCCAGATGGAATTTAAGACAGCTAAAAAGGGTTATTAAAATGTCATCTACCCTTTGAAATATCCAGTAGGTTTTCAGTAAAGAAATTAGGGAGTACTGGTCCCAACACAATACCCAATTCTTGCCGACACTCTGACAACAGAAATGGAAAGCTGCAGAAAGGTTATGTATTTTATATATTAAAAATTTATTACATAAATGACATATATATATATATATATATACACACACACACACATATATATACACACCCATCTGCAAACATTTACATGCATTCATTAGAATACAGCATATATAAATAAGTATAATAGTCATATGTAATACTTACATATAAGATCATGTATATGTCATAATATATGTATAAAACTGCATACATAATATATACAATAAAACTGCTTATTTTTATATATTGCATTTTAACCAGAGTTTGTAAATAAAATAGTATAATAGGTTCTTATAATAAATTATGTCAACAATGCTGAAGAGATCTCTGGCTGACACTGATTCACAGACCATTAAGGATATCATAGGCAATACTGAATAAGCAGTCAAACAGGCCTCTCCTCTCCCTGCAGAGCTTCCGGAGCCCATGCGTGCTCCTCTCGTGCATATCATCTGCCCCAAAGCGGACAGCCTGTGTGGGGCTCCCAGAGGGCATGTCATCAGTAGCCTCCGTGGCCCAGGAAGACCTCCTAACACCATGGGGCAGAGCTACTGATAAGCAATAGATATATGGTCCACAAGAAAAACATAAACAGCATGATCAGCATTAGTCCAGGTGAAAATAAAACAGAATTCAGTCTTCCTCTTATACTTTGCAGAGACCTTTTTTTATACTTATGGTTAGCAGTGGGCTCTCTGAACTTCCTTCAGGGAAAAGGTTGTCAGGCCCAAGGGAAAAGAGCAAAGGCACACGTACCTATCCGTCACATGATCCTTCAGTCTGTGATGATGCTTGGTGACCCCATTCACAAATGCACACACTCAACAGTCACACTCATTCATGCTCTCTCACACACACAAGTCAAGTTGTATTTTTATAGCATTCAGCTAAAATTTTTCAGATTACTTCTATTTCAATCCCTTGAAGATCCATAAAATTCAGTTCCAGAGCTCTCTGACATCACAGGAGCTTTGATTATGGCATAAACAACATTGGCATGCATGAGCAAAGAGCAGTTAAAATGACACATACAGATATGTATATATTATTTACAGATACTTTGGAAGGGGTGTTGAAATAATGACATTTAAAATATTAAGGCTGCAAATTCTTCAACAAACTAAAACAAATGATTCTAAAATTCAAAAGGAACCAGAAAATACCCCAAATAGCCAAAGCAATCCTGAGAACAAAGAATAAAGCTGGGGAGATTATGCTTCCCAACTTCATGCTCTACTACAAAGCCACAGTAATCAAGACAATTTGGTACTGGCACAAGAACAGACCCATAGATCAGTGGAATAGACGAGAGAGCCCAGATATAAACCCAAGAATATACTACCAATTAATATATGATAAAGAACCCATGGATATACAATGGGGAAACGACAGCCTGTTCAACAAATGGTGTAGGGAAAACTGGACAGCCACATGTAAGAGAATGAAACTGGAATACTGTCTAACTCCATACACAAAAGTAAACTCAAAATGGATCAGAAACCTAAATATAAGTCATGAAACAATAAAATTCTTAGATGAAAAAATAAGCAAAAATCTCTTGAGTTATAAATATGAGCAACTTTTTCCTGAACACATTTCCTCAGGTAAGGGAAACAAAAGCAAAAATCAACAAATGGGACTGCATCAAACTAAAAAGCCTCTGTACAGCAAAGGACATCATCAGCAGAACAAAAAGCCATCCTACAGTATGGGAAAATATATTTGTAAATGACATATCCGATAAGGGGTTAACATCCAAAATATGTAAAGAACTCACATGCCTCAACACCCAAAAAGCAAATAATCCAATTAAAAAATGGGCAGAGGATCTGAACAGACACTTCTCCAAAGAAGAAACTCAGAAGGCCAGCAGGTACATGAAAAGATGCTGCACGTCACTAATTATCAGGGAAATGCAAATTAAAACCACAATGAGATATCACCTCACACCAGTTAGGATGGCCAGCATCCAAAAGACAAGCAACAACAAATACTGGCGAGGATGCAGAGAAAGGGGAACCCTCCTACACTGCTGGTGGGAATGTAAAATAGTTCAACCATTGTAGAAAGCAATATGGAGGTTCCTCAAAAAACTAAAAATAGAAATACCATTTGACCCAGGAATTCTACTCCTAAGAATTGACCTGAAGAAAACAAGATCCCTGATTCAAAAAGACATATGAACCCTTATGTTTATCACAGCACTATTTACAATAGCCAAGATATGAAAGCAACCTAAGGGCCCATCAGTAGATGAATGGATAAAGAAGAGATGGTACATATACACAATGGAGTATTATTCAGCCATAAGAAGAAAACAAATCCTACCATTTGCAACAACATGGATGGAGCTAGAGGGTATTATGCTCAGTGAAATAAGCTAGGTGGAAAAAGACAAGTACCAAATGATTTCCCTCATTTGTGAAGTATAACAACAAGCAAAACTGAAGGCACAAAACAGCTGCAGACTCACAGACTCCAAGATGGGACCAGTGGTTACCAAAGGGGTGGGGTGAGGGAAGGCGGGTGGAAGGGTGAAGGTAGAAGGGGATTAAGAGGTATTATAATTAGCACACATAATGTAGGGGGAGCATGTGGAAGGCACTATAGCACAGAGAAGACAAGCAGTGACTCTATAGCATCTTACTACGCTGATGGACAGTGACTGTAATGGGGTATGTGGGGGGGACTTGATAATATGGGTGAATATAGTAACCACAATGTTGCTCATGTGAAATATTCATAAGATTGTAGATCTATGACACCTTAATTAAAAAATATATTAAGGCTGCAAAAAGATAACTGGAATTAACTACAGAGCTGCACGGCTCTGAGAGAAAAAAGAAAGTAAGTTTTGTGTATATTGTTGGGAAAAGACAGGTTTTCAGAATCATTTAACTTTTCTTGAGCTTTGGATGCTCAAAATTTAAAGCAGTGTGGTTACATCCCTCCCTGGCCGAGGGTAGGGAGGTTGGAGGTAAGTGCACGGGGCGCCAGCTCAGCCTGTGTGGTCATTTGGGTTGGTATCACCATACCAGGACCACAGGGTGACAGATGCACTCCAGAGGCAGGGCCGGACCCTCGTCTGTCAGCACATGGGTTTCCTGCTGATGGTCATGCTGACTCGTGAGCAAGCTGGAGAGTCAGACCTTCCTTCTGTTTATTTTCCCATTTTCTTTATCATATGTGTATCTATTACTGTGTAAGAAATTGCTCTTAACTTACATGAATTAACCCTCTCGTTTGGAGAACCCAGATTCTCCCATCTCTTCCTGAGATGTGCTGTGATTTCATATGACTGTGATTTAAGTACAAAAGTCAGAAGATGAAACTTAGTTGTTCCAGAATCAGTTTATTTTGTTCAGTGCTTGAAGTCTGCAGCTGAAAAAAAAATGACATATATAAAATTATAATGCTGCAATATTTTTACCTAGATGAGAGTAACTCAGTATCAGTTCTGTCCTAAAATGTGGATATTTCTTTAAAAATAGGTGATACAATTTTATTTAAAAGTTTTTCATATTTTTCTATATTTCATTATTAACTAGGTGATTAACCTGATAATCATTTCTGTGATATGCAGTTATTAAACTGACAGCCTGTTCATTAATCAATCAATAAAGGTTTTCTGAGGATTTCCCACATGCTGGGCACTAATCTGGTCAATAAGAGAAGTGTTTGATCAACTGATGAAACAAAACCGTAAGATTCCTGTTCTCATGCAGTTTATATTCATTTCTCCTACAGAGAAACCACGAGAAGCCTGTTTTGACCCTGGAAATACAATGAACGGAACAAGAATTGGGACGGACTTCAAGCTCGGCTCGATTGTGACCTACCAGTGTGACTCTGGCTACAAGGTCACCGACCCCTCCTCCATCACGTGTGTGATCGGAGCCGATGGGAAACCCGCCTGGGACCGGGTCCTGCCCTCCTGCAACGGTAGGCGGGGCCTCCCTCTCGCCGGCACTGCCCACCTCTGCTCAGTGGTCAGCGGGGCTCCCAGGCTGCCGCCCGCTGAGTGCTTGACATGCCTGGATCACTGGATTGATCGGGCATTAGCCCTTCTCATAGCTTTCTGGAAGGGGTGTTATTTTTCTGTCAGATAGTTGGGCATTTTTAACTTCCGTTGTGTGTTCTAAGCCTGACCTACAGAAGAGGTTCTAATTAACAACCTCTGGGGTACTTTCCGCTCTGCCTCAGTGCCTCTCTGTCTCTCTGCCTCTCAGTTTCTTTCTCTTCTAAATATAAGAAAAGATAATGAATTTTAGATTTTTGTTAAATAATAATGGGGATACAAAACCTTCAAACACAACTTGGACTTATTGGGGAACAGTAGTAAATTCTTTAGCCATAGAATAAACATTTTTAAAAAGTCCAATTTGGGCAATAGACATTTAATCAAATTTTAAATTAGAGCTGGTTCCTCTTTCTATATCTGAACACTGGTGGAGTCAAGCTCAGTTTCGTTTACCAGTCATTGAAGGGCACAGCACATAAATTTTTCTTTATGCTATTTATTTACATTTAAGTGCAACTCAGAATTCCAAGTCATTGAACCAGAACTGGTTCTCCTGTAGCTGAGGTGGGATCTGTCAGCGGAGCAGCACATTTTGTGCAGGAGCCAACATCTGTGGGTCATCCAGACAGCCGATTAAACTTGGGGAC
This sequence comes from Smutsia gigantea, assembly GCA_032199065.1. Classification (NCBI taxonomy): domain Eukaryota; kingdom Metazoa; phylum Chordata; class Mammalia; order Pholidota; family Manidae; genus Smutsia; species Smutsia gigantea. The sequence goes on along the minus strand of JAVSCE010017827.1, from coordinate 79,021 downwards.
TTTTGCTATACTTCAGACATTCTAATAGTTCATATATTATGGGGTACAGCCAGTACATTTTAGGCTAGTTTGTTTTAAAAACATGATATAATGTTGGGGGTGGGTATTCATCTGTGGTCTGCAGTTACTGTTCATTGAAATTTGCTGCAGAATTAGCACCGCAGCTGCAACACCCCAGAGCCCCTTTCTTGGGCCAGAGCGGCTTCTGGCCCACCCCACCCTCCGTGCTGATGGTTTCTGTTCACTTTGACTGTCTTTTGTAGCCCTTATGTATGAGATACACATTCCAGTTAGCCAGATGAATAAGTTTTCTGTTACCCTCTGCAGTGAATGCTGTTGTGAGTCTTCATTCATTTGGAGATGATCTGTTCAATGTGTTAATTACCGAACAGTAAGCCAATTTTTTCTGTTGTCACATTAATATAAAAGAATTCCTAACACAAGAAGGGCCACGTGCACGTATGTCTTAGATTAACACGGTACCACAGGCAGAATAATTATTAAGCATTAAGTAAAATTCTGTACATATTTTGTCGGTTTCATAAGTGTGTGGTGGTGGAGGCAACTGGGCTTCTCTGTGATGGCCGAGGAGGGCATCTGGGCATAGCGCTTCATCAAGGCAGTCAAGCGCCTCTACTGCCCCGCCACGTTTCTTTCACTGCTTCTCTTTTTAGTATATTCTTTTATCATAAAATAATGCTCTTTCAGCCATATTGAAAAAAATCAGTCTTTGTAGGTACACTTTAATAAACGTATCAGAAGGTATCCTTGATAAGATTTCTGCCTGATAATTTGGGCATCCAAATGTGAGCCCTTTGATGATATCTGTAGACTTTTCATTTACACTCACTTAAGATTTGAGCCAGATGAATTTTGTAGGTGGAAAAGGGCTATTTGAACAATCTGCCTAAATTTTATATGGCTAAAAGAAAATTTCCATTTTTCATTTGTACTTACTTTTACAATTTTGAACTTTAAAATTTTAAGGAAAAAAAAACATAGTTCTGAAATAATCAGGTTAAATTTATATGGATGAGGTGAAACTCCCAGTATTTCATTAAAAACTTTTGGCTTGGGAGTTTAACTTAGGGAAAATGCCTCCTTCAAAAAGTGAAAATAAAATTACTCTATTTAAAATTGTCAAAAGTCAACATTAGTCTTATAAAATGATAAAATTATTCTGAATTAAGACATCAGCATGAAGACCACACTTAGTTTGGTTAAGTAAAATCCCTACTACTATTTGGTTATAAATAGATCGAAGCTGTTTTCCTCTGACTTTTAGAACATGACTCCAGTTTCCAAGCTATTGGAATGTACGACTTAGGAAATCTGACATATCCTTAACAGGTGCTTTTCTTCGGGGGCTGAGTTTGTCCTCGGTCCCTGTCCCCACTGCTACAAAGAACAGAAGGGCAGAGACACAGGAGTGAAGCAGAGTAAAAGGTTTGTTTGTATACGCTCCAAGGAAGGAGCGGGGCCAGAGTCAAGGTAGACAAAGACAGGTTTACTTGAAGAAAACAGAGAGGAAGGAAAAACAGGGAGGAAAGGGGAAGCTCATTGAACTGCAGCTCAGCCTAAGGGCATAATCCCTTGGCAACTCCTGAAGCCAGTGTCACCTGGCATCCAGTGTCCAATTGCATCCGCACAGCGTGGGAACTAAGCCCCTAACCACGCGAGGATTTGGGGGAGCCGCAGGGCACTAGATGGAGTGAGGTGGTGTTCTGAGAACTTCCCAAAGGCAAAGAAGAGATTTTCAGGCAGGCTGCTAAAGAGCATGATCTACAGCTGCAGCCCCGTCTGGGTCACCCAGGCTATGGGAACTTGCCAGCCCAGATCAGAGCTCTCAGGAGCCCCTCCCTGCTTACCTGGAGTAGGACAGAGTGACACACTCAAAGAATGGTGAGTGCAGGCAACCTCAGAGAGGAGGAGGTGAGCTTAAGGGTTTGGGGCCTGGGGTTTTATAGGGCTTTTTTTGGTAAGGGTCAGCCTAAGGCATGATGTAGACCAGTGATTCATCATTCCTTTTTGTCTTAAGAACAGGGTTATTTAGGGGACTGTGTGGGTTTGGGCCTTCAGCATTCTTTGTCCACACGGGCTTATGTACACTTCTGAGGTCTGTCTCCTGCTCTGGTTACAAAGTGACTAGCTTAGGGGCTGGAGGAAGAGGAAAAGAAAAGAAACAGCATATTGGTTAAGTTAAAGAATAAGCTGAGATTTTACAGTGGCATAATCTAATTGATACAGTGAAGACACGGGCTGTGCTGGGATACTTTTCTTTATCTGGGGAATATCTAGCCATTCCAAGTTACTCCTGGTCTTTGGAGCTTCAACCGATTAACTCATTAACTCTGTGAGTCCTTTCTGGCTCTCTGGTTTTATCTGGTTAACTCTTTGAGTCCCTTTTAAATGGGCTTTACTGTCCTATTCTCCCTCCACCCGCTCATATCTTTGTTTTCTGCCTAACACTTTGACATCGATATCAACATATTATAAAGAGCCTTATTTATCCTGGAAATGTTCTGTCCCTCAGGACTTTACAGTGTATTAATTAACATTCAAAAGATTAAAGTGTTATCTCTGGTTTCTGTGTGTGAAAACTGTCTGACCAAGAAGAAATAAGCTTTAGAAATACAAACATTATCAGATACTAAAGATGATTCTGCGTTCAAGTCAGTGGAGGGGCCCTGAGATCAGCAGTGCTGTGGCCTGGCCCAGGCGCAGGGGCCGGCCGGGGCCCCGTCCCAGCTGAAGCTCTGTGGGGCCTGTGCCTCTTCCTCACTGAAAAATGAGCAGAGTATTGGCAGTTCAGTTCAAAAGCTGGATGTTGCTAGAGGGGGATTTCATTGGATGATGTCTTTTTTAAGATGCTATTAAAAGAATTTTGATCATCTATGCTACAGTCTTTTACTATTTCAGAGCAAGATCAATGCCAAAATAGGATAATTGAAGGGAGGACACAAACACACACACACACACACTGAGTGGTGTGTAACACACCCCATCATATCCACCCTAACTACCTAGGTATGAATTCATTCAGCTTTAAATCAAACCTACAGGAAGCTACCCCAGACACATTAGTAATGATGCACATTAGTCTGGAACTGAATGTATGAGGTGAAAAGTTAAAACACCAACAAAAAGCTAAACATTTTTTCTCTTAGTCCTATAGTAATATAAAAACACTAGAAAACTGAAATAATCTTTGTTTCTCTGAAGTCAATATAATAGTTGATATCAACTAGAAAATTCTGGTAAAACTTAACTGAAGAAACTATCTTTACCAAACCTGTGGGTGTTATTTTTTTATAGGTGTTTTCATTATTATTTTAGTGTGTCTGACAGCAGTCCTAAAAATACTATTAGGTCTTCCTCCTGAGTTGAGTTACTTTTATTGTAACCAGTAAGTCTTTGTTTTTCCTTTCCTTTCCCTTTTGATGGCAATGTGAAATAGGCTTTTAGCTGTGCCATCCTGTTAGGTTTTTGAAGGCCTGTGCATGCAGCTCACTTAGTGTATTTCACGTCTGGTTCTCCTGCCGTGCCTGGTATGGGGACCGTGCAGCATGTTGTTGTTGGTTGATATCTTTCAGCTCCCTGTGGAGGACAGTACACTGGATCAGAAGGGGTCGTTTTGTCACCAAACTACCCTCATAATTACACAGCGGGTCAGATATGCCTGTATTCTATAACCGTACCACAGGAGTTTGGTAAGAATTTCTTTTTATTTTTAATTCAGTGTCATATTTCTCTCAGTGTTAATTTTTCTACCGTTTTATAAACAAATATACCAACTCTTGATAAAATAATACAGTAGAATATAAGTTGTATTAAAGACACAGGTTTTCCAAACGTACCATGTAATATCCACTGTAATTCTTCCATCCATGTGCTGTATCATGTTTACATTTCCTTCTAGGATTCTGATCCTTAATAACCTGAGACATAAATTTGCATTTGTTCTTATTTTTGGTAGAAGGCATTTGGGTCGGGGCACTGTGCACAGTGTGAGTGTGATTGGCACTTGCATCGAGCAGTGAGATTACGGTGGATTTGGCTGGATCGGGGAACACACCTTTGAGTGGTTAGAGATGTTGAAGCAGGCAGACTCCTGTTCGACCCTCAAAACCAAACCTAACTTCCAAGTTTCCCTCCTTGATTTTGCTTCCAATCTGAGCAGTTTTCTTGAATTGCTCCATTTCTAGCAGAGCCTTCCCTCAGTTCACTCAGTGTGGGCTCCTGCATCTCCAGTCTCACTCTTCCTGAGGAAATTCCTTTTGTGTTGGATTCTTTTCTAGAGGAATTCAGACACTAGCTTTTATAACTTCACAGAGCAGTTCCTTTCTTTCCAGGAGTAAAATTTAAAGCCCTATGTAGTCAAGGTTTTTTTTTTTTTTAAACATTCAAAATAACAGCCACCCACTTGTAGAATTCAGGCAGATAAAAATCCTAATGTTAGAATCTATTGGAGGGAAAACATTTAAAATATGCAATTATATGACAAAAAGTTAATCAGTGGGTAAGAAACTTACATATGGGAGACACAAAATTTCTATGAATTTCTGCTATTTATTATTCACAGGCCTCTTAAAATCTAATAGAACTTCCCACCAAGCCCTTTGTTTAGCCTTAGGAATTCTACATTACAGACCCTTCATGAACTGTATCATGCAACTTGCTTAGTTATGTTAAACAACATTCCTCAAGTTACTTTCTTTTTGTTTAATTATGAATACTCCTTTTATTTTTATTCATGGATACATGACAGGATGTATTTGTCACAATGGAATATAGCAATCATTCTATTATTTTAGTTTATTAAAAAAATTTATTGTATTGTCACAATATAATTACAATTTTTCAGCAGGAAAATGTCACCCCTTTATCTAAATATTGATCATAATTTCCCAATGTGAAAATGCTTAATGATATACATTTATCATATTCTATCTGGGAAGAAAACAATATAGAACAAAATACTTATACAGAAAACTTAACATTTTTACTGTCTTCTCCTATTCCTATTTTCTCCTGGAAAATGAGGTAATTCAACCATTGTGGTAAGTCCAGGATGAATAGAATGTAGTCTATGTCCCTGAGACGCCCACCAAATGCCATGGGGTGGGGTGGCCATCCCTGACCAGGAGGCAGCTGCCCATCATGGTGAACACAGACCCCAGAGGGAAGTCTGCGGACCCGTCCCCTGGGTTCGTCCAAATGCAGTGCTGAAGCGTCCTCTCTAAACCGAAACGAGGCCATGGGGCACAGTGCTGGGCATCCCTCACGCGCGGCTTCAGCCCAGAGTGGACACTCGCATTCCGGCCCGGGCCCGGCCCCGGCCCCGGCCCCATTCCGACTCTTCCTGTCTCACCTGGGTGCTTCCAGACCACACCTTTTGCCGCATTTCTCACCTCCACGAGTTTGCTCTTTATGTTGCTTGCCAAGATACCCTTTGTATTCCATCTTTACACGGAAGGGTTTACATACTCATTCCTTACGATCCAGCTAGAAGGCTCCCCACCCCAGAGACACCCCTTCCTGCCGGCCGGGAACAGCGGCTCCCATGCTTGCCTCCACCTTACCCGTGCAGCCAGTGATGGCTCTGGGCAGGCGCCGGCTCGTTTTGAGGCAGAATCTGCCCAGTGGCCCATGGAGGAGGCCCTTCTTTGCCGACGCCCACACTCCGGGTCTGTGTCTGGGTGGGACACACGCGTTAGCGTGGGGCAGCCCAGGGCAGAGTTTCCACCCTGAATGTCCCTAGCTCTGCCACACAGTCAGTGCTTTCTAAACATTTCCTGAGAAAAGGCAGCTGTTATGTGTGCGTGGTTCCTTCCGTGTTGTTGAAATGACCCGCATTCTGCTCCAACATGATAAGGATTTAATTATTAGGGGAGGGATTGGGAAGGAAGAATTGTATATGCCATATCTGTGCACAAATTGGGAAGTTCTCTCCCTCTTTCTAATTCTGTTTTAGAGCACTTTACCCATTGGGAAATCTTCCTAGTTCATTGGCTTCCTTTAGCTCTGTTTCTCTCTAGGAAATCATAAAATGTTGAAATATAATGTGCATGTATTATGTGCATGTATGTTAGTACAATATGTGATTACATTATACATGCATGCATTTGTATATATGTAATAGAATATATATCATGTATATAACAGAATAGAATCACACACACACACACACACCTAGACTGTTAACTGATTTCCATCCATTTTGCCAACACTTACATTAATTCTTTCATTAGAAATCTGACATATCTAACTGATAACATACACCTCCATTTCTTGTTCAGGGTGACTTAGAATGATTTTAGTTAAACCTTACACATAAATATTAGTTGCTCACTGCTTGTAAATAGATACAAAACCACAATTCTTTCCAAATATTATAAAGACACCATGTGTTACCAATTTCAGTACAAAAAAAATTGAATAAATTTGAAGCAGTAAAATACTTAGCTATGTTTTACTTGGAGGAAGTGTGTTCTTGCAATTTAAATAACCTATACAATAAATGAAATTATATGGTGGAATTATAATAAGCAGTTCCTGTAATATGTTGCTGAGTCCTGTTTACAAATTGCTATCAGTTCCTATGAATTTGGCATTATAATAAACATAGGTGAAAAATTTTAATTCCTCATGAAATCAGTGTGCTTTTAAAGGCAAACAAGTGTCTTGATCTCTACCTCCATTATTCATTGAATAAAAAGTCATGAACTGCTCTTAAATAATAGGGCAGCTTTATGGTGATTCTTATGCTATCCTAATTTGTTTTTAAAAATCTTTTAATATTCAAACTACACAGTAAATAGCCATTTTATTCATTGTGTTAAATATCGACAGGTCAAGAAGCAAAATAAAATTTTTTAAGCAACTGAAAACTTAGAAAGCAGAGAAAATAAGTCAGTAAAATTTTTTTATGGAATTGTTAGGATGATGATCTTTTGGAAGAATCAGTAGATACACAGTACGACCACAGTCTCTACTTCGTTGTTTTTTAAAAAGCATGTTGTGGCCCCCTCCCTCCACCCCCTATTTTACAGTGGTGTTTGGACAGTTTGCCTATTTCCAGACCGCCCTGAATGACTTGGCAGAACTGTTTGATGGGACCCACCCACAGGCCAGACTCCTCAGCTCGCTGTCTGGGTCTCACTCAGGTAACTGTTCAGTGAGTTTTGTCTTTAATTTTATTTAGATAGCCAAGGTGATTTAAGTGTGTGTGTGTGTGTGTGTGTGTGTGTGTGTGTGTGTGTGTGTATGTGTGTAGAAATTTGATCATTAATTTGCTTGTTTGTTTACTTTTGATGTGAAATGTCAAATGTATTTTTATCTCACGTATAAAACTGCCTGCCTTTATCATTTTGCTTACTAAGATTGTGGGAAATATAATACCCATTTCTATAAAAAAGGAAAATGTCAGGATAAAAAGGATAATAAACTATTTAGTATATTTTATTTTCTGTTCTCTGTGTTGTAATCTTCCTGGAGGTTTATGCTATTAACATTTTGGTCTAAATCATTCTAAACCCTTAAATACAAACATATAGAGAACCATCACATCCACACATGTATACAGATGCATGTGTATATACACATACATACATGCATGTCGCACATGTATATGCGTGTAAACATGTGGCACTGCTGCACAACACAGAGGGTATTTGACAACTTAATCTTTATCCCATACTTTCATTTAAAATCACATGTAGAGGATTCTATCAAAAAATATAAATGCACACCAAATGTAATTAATTTTAGTGCTGAATAGTATTCATTTGGATTAAATCAACACAGTTTATTTTATCAACCCATTTTATTATGGGCTTTTGCCTTGTACAGATTGTACGAGGTTTGTATCACTGTTACGTTTTCATCATTTGCCAAAGGGCAGTAAAGTCATCTACCTGCCTCTTGGACTTTTGCCAGTGAACTTTCAAATTTGCTTATTTCCACTTTCTCACTATTATTAAGCAAAGGTTGTAAGGCCTTTGTGCTGTTATTTTCTTAATGTCTCAAATTCATCAGAAGGTGCACCTTTAAGCTATTGATACACATCAACAAACTCACCTCTGAAGAGCTTATGCCGTTCACGCGCCCCGAGGCAGTACTGAGAGGCACTCTGGTATTGTACAGATACTTCAGAAGGCAAAAACTGTATTCCACAGGTTTTTTCTGAGTATTTTAACTTTTTAAAATCAGTTCTGGATTCAGATACATTGTCCTAATTTTAAGTAAAATCCTAGCAAGTATTTATCCAATAAAATTGATTCTAAGTCAGCGATTCACCTAGTTCTTATATTTCCCACAATATCAGCTAACAGGCCTGTTCACCAGTGACTCCTCCCACAGAGAGGCAAATGAGGTAATGAGTAAAATCTCATTTCCATAGAATGTACAGGCAGGAAAGAGTTTTAAAATCTTGATAGAAACAATGTGTCTGTGTCCTGAACGCTGAAGAGAAAGAAGTCTTAACAAAAATTAAGATATTAAATGTGACATTCCACGTTAATAACTATTTTCCAAAATACTGTCTGGCACCGTGCTGTGTATTTATGGATCCCATAGATGGTCTCTGGTTTTCACCCCCAGGGGAGACATTGCCTTTGGCTACGTCCAATCAAATTCTGCTGCGGTTCAGTGCGAAGAGCGGCGCGTCTGCCCGGGGATTTCACTTCGTCTATCAAGGTACTTGTCGCCCTGCACGTTACTTCGGTCCGGGGCCGCACAGCACATACGCTGTCTTCAGGTGGAGCACTAAAAATATCTGGGTCGCATTGTTTTAATGTCTAAGAAATTGTGAGGATTCATATACTTACCATAAAATTATTTAACAAAAATATTAAAATTTGTCTTTCCACACTTAAATATGATATTTCTACTAGAAAGGCATCATCATACCTCATTTATCTGAGTTATCAGGAAGCAACTAGCCCTCAGATTACCTTTGTTTAGCACTTTACATTTTGGAAAATGATTTCAAATGTAATAATATTACATCTCATTAAGTAAAATATTTCATAATGCTTTAATGAAATAAATTTAAAGCACTTTATACAATTCCAAGTCTTATTGGAAAAACTAAATGAACCTAACAATAGAGGGTGACAACTTAATCTGTATCCTATACTCATTTAAAATCGCATGTCAAATACCGTATTGTAAAAACCAAACAGAACCTAAAATGCCACGCAGGCCTCTATTGCTCAAAATACCTAATTCATTTTGTTTGTGTTCTATTAACTTTTGTGCTTGGCACCTTAATGTTTATTTCTGAATTTGGAGCATATTCAAAATGTTTGAACTTGCTCAAAGTTTCTGAAAAATGAAGATTTTTTTCCTGATTATAGTTCACTTTAACTTTTCATATACATTACATGAACTTGAGCACATACCATATAAACCGTTCGTACACTTCCGAAGGCGCAGAGCACATCCTGGGGTCCATAAGCTAAGGACTGAGATGTGACAGAGATTATTGTCTTCAGAGCTAAATTGTGTGCTCAAAAATAAGAAAACAGACGTGATTTTTATAAATCTCAGTTTTGCTTGAGGGTAGCGAGATTAGGGGCCACTCTTAAATAACTTAATTCAAAGGGCAGGAGAATCACTAGTGAAGGCTGATTTATTTTAATAAAGGCTTCTCCAGAATAAAGGCTTCTCCGGAAAACATGCTTGACAACAACGTGTTTTTCAAAAAGTTATGGAGAATAACAATCTATCATGTCATTTAAAAATGATTTCTAATAATCTCACACTGCAAAATCCATGCCCTCAAAAATTTTCAGTGTAAATCCCTTCAGTGTTCAGCTCTAAGATGATAAAAAGTAATGGAAAGAGAATGAGGACAGACATGTTTCACAGGCCAGCAGGAGGAACAAAATCTCTAACCCAGTTTTGGTAGCACTTGCTTGAATGGTGACACTACTGAGTTAAAATTACATTGTTCTAAGTCATACTTTTTGTTAAACTGTGAATACTTGAACCATTTTTTTTTAAAGCAGGCTTTATTGGTGAGTGGCCGGTTTAGACGACTCACCTCTTACCCACTCCTGATTTTCTCCAGGTGGATTCTGTGTTCCTTTGCAGAATCAGATTCACAAACCACAGGAAGTTGTGACATTTAAAGAAAGTGGACCACTTGGTTTAAGTACATTTTTTGTACTTAATCAAGTTACTATCATTGTCTGTCTTGACAAGGCGCTTCCGCAGATTTTTCATAAAGATTAGAAAATGGATAAGGTCATCAGAAAAAAAAAACTGAGGCCAGTGATCCTACATTTATTCTATTTTCAAATGTTATCCTCAGAAGTCATGATTTTAAAAATTATGTTTTTTTGTTTAAAGTATCATATTATTAAAAGGTATAAAATACAGAAAAGTAGAAAGAAAAGAAAATCATTTATTGAAACAATGTATTTTCCTTGTACTTAAGAATTACATTATTACTCTAAGATTCCCCAGTTTTATAAAGTTCCAGCATACCTCCTCTTGCTTTGTTCTTACAGTGAGTTTAGGCAAAAATTGGTGTCTTTTATCAAAGCTAAATCCTTTGGAGGAAAAAACTGGGATCTTGAATGCAATTTATAAATCGCCCAAAAGCACCTGGGGAAGTTGTCACGCACACAGAGAGTCAAATTGAACATAGTAGTTAGATGGAAGCCTAGGAGTCGTTTGAACGCTATTGTATAAAGCTCTCTGGGTGGTGCTTCACACACGGCTTGTGGCTCCCTGCCATGAATTACCCAGGCTTTACAGCTGTGCAGGGACTTCCTCCCTGCTCTGGAGGTAGGATCTCCCCCGTGCCCACAGATAGGCGGTTCTGCTATAAAGACCTGTTGGAGGTGCCCGTGACAAGTGGGTCCGTGTCAGGCACAGAAAACCCTTACTGGACCCAGGCAGACCAAGAAGGCCATCTGGCCCTTGGCTCTCCACCCCCCGAGTTATCCTCGTTAATAGGGACACAATGACGATGAGGATGTCACCATCTCTCTTGTCCTGTGAAGAAATGGAAGGATAGAGGTTCTTTTTCACAAAGCATCCTAATCAACCTATATTTTTGCTGGTTTTGTTGGGAGTAGAAGGGAACATTTGAAAAACATGCAGGAGGAGAAAGGGTGAGTCAGACCTACATGCACCCCAAAGAAGGCGAGTGGGGTAACCCTTCCTAATAGGATGCAGGACATAGTTCTTCAGCATCCTTTTCACAGGGCTGACTGTCCCAGTGAGGAGCTGTTTGGCTGCTCGGTGATGTTCAGTAAATACAGGGGTTGTATGGCTGGAGATGGAACGCGATGTCAGGTTCCAGGTACATTTCAGGACAGCTGGGCGCCTCGTGCAACCTGTGGCTCAGGTATCAGCCACACAGGGCAGCCTTATGTCCACCTTTGACTCTGCAGCCACTCACCTTGGCTGTGTGATAGTCAAATAGAACCTAGAAGGAGAAATTATGGTGAGAACCTGTCACACGACAACCCAACCTAATGGTTCTCCTGAGGTAAGAGTCTCTGATCTTCTCGCCCCAGTTGTGGAGCCTGGGACGTCTCTCCTGCATAAGCAGCCTCCCTAGAGACACAGGAAGGGTCCAGTGCTTGCTTTTAAACCTGCACATGCTCAGCTTTTTAGATTATTATATTTATGCCTGGCTGTTTCCACGTAGTGTCTATTTTTCTGGTATGTTTCAAGGTAGAATTCAACTCCTCTTTCAGCTACCTCAAAATAAGTTACTCACAGCAAGATCAGTAAACCACGTTGGACTTACTGAATATTTCAGGGGGAAAAGGAAGCCATGACTTACATCAGACCCCTCATGGCACCATTTGGCTGCATCTCTGTCTTTCTGAGTTGCCCTGCCTGGGTGGCCGAGGCTGACCTAGATTCTCACCACCCTGCCTCCCAGACCCACCAGCCTCTGCTTTCCTCCTCCAGGATCTTCCAAAGGCAAGACTCACTCTCTTTAGTATTAAAACAAATATAAAATAAACAGAACCACAAACCTGGAAATGCTTTTTCTAAGTTTGGGTAGGAAAAATTTGCAGTAAGATTTTCTTGGCTTGGAGTCCTTTGTGGGCACACAAAGACGTGTCACAGATTTCCCCAGGCCTCATCTCCTTTTAGATGGCATAGACTATAAGGCTCCATTGTTTTTCATTTCTAAGAAACTCACATTTTGTATCAAGAGCTTATAAAATACTTTTTGCAAAGAAGATTGAGCATAAAGTTTGTTTATAATTCAACAATATATATTTGAATTCATTGACTAGTAACGACTTGTCGAGGGAGATTTTTCAACTACTAGAACAGAATGATTCTGAGAGAGAGAGAAAATGTCCCTTAGTCTCTAAATGAGGCAGAAAAGACTCCCTGACTTAGACCTGCAGTCACTAACTGTGTGACTCCTGCCTGCATTCACGTTTATTTTATTGTAATTACTGCCTTTACTCTATCTGCCCAAAAAGAGATGCAGTAAAAAGGCATGTGCATCTCTGGGACTTAGAGCATTTGGGGAGAAGAAGGGTGCCCACGAGCCTATTGTTTCTCCCGGAAAGGCACAGCACCCAGCCCCAGAGAAGAGCACCCAGTCCCCGGGCCGCCACCACACGCTGGCCTGAGGGGTCAGTCGCCCTTGAACACGCCGGTCCGTCAGTCCCTGTTCGCGTTCCATGGGGCTGGTCGTACAGCAGTTTCACAGCATTTACCAAGAGATACAGAATAATTACTGCAGAGAATAAATTCCCGCTGCTGTTCGGGGACACCCAGGAGCAGGGCAGGGCCCAGAGGAAGGGCTGGGAGATGGGTGGCAGGACACTGGTGGGTCCCACGCTGCTGGGAGTTCTGCTTCTCCATTTCACCACCCTCCTCTGCCCTCCTTTTCAACTGAGACCCAGTTTCCCTTACTCTGCAAACTTCCTCTAAAAAAGCCCTCCAAAATTTTATCCAAATGCAGGTGTTACTCATTTGTTGTTATTTTTCTTGAAAAGAGACAACTGTGAAGTTCACATAGGAAGATTAAAAGTGACATGGATCTCGATGACCCTCCATGGTGTGTTTCTCCCAATTCATGGGAACCTGGTGTAAAATTCCAGCCCGGAAAAATACCAGTAAGGCTGCTGTGTTGGTGACTGATTGTACAGTGTGGGACCTTTGCCACAAAGAGCTAGTGCTTTCCAAGTAACTTGGACAAGTGGGAAAATTACCAGTGGAGGTATTTCTCCATTTCAGCACAAAGTCCCTGAGAATTGATGGTGGAGGCCCCACGGAGCATCATTCATTCATTTACTCATTTGCTGTCATGCTTCTATTCAGCTATAGCAAAAACCCCAGACACACACATCACAAATATAAGTTTAAGCAATGTTTTACTATAGCAGAATATTATAGTCACTCTGTCTTATGCTTTTACAGAAAAGAGCAATTCTGATGTATCATTTTTAACCATAGCTATTAGATGGTACACACTTTTATTAATGTTTGCCTTCTGATAGGAAATATTTCAACACCAAATTGAAACGCAGTTTAATCAAAATAGTCTTCTGACGTCCATTCTGGGAGGACCGTGTCCTCACCTGCACTTACACTTGAGGTGTCTGTCAGCTTTCGGGTTAGTTGAAAGCGTGATGCCGGTGTGCCAGGGAAGGTGGGGTGACGACAGGATTGTTTTTTTTTTTAATGAGTAAATGGACACATCTCACGGAGGGGTGCACTTCTGAGTGAAGAGATATGAGGACAAGGACTGGGACCCTGGAGACACTGACTACAACCTGACTTTTAGCTGCAGAGGACAAAGTCATACCTTGTGGCTCTATTTCTCAGAGTTGGCTTAGCCTGACAGACCTCTTTCCCAGTTGAAGCAACTTTCAAACCTTATCCCATACCCCTTTTGATAAGCACAAAAATCCCTTACAGCTGGCAAATTCTGAGCTACAGCCTGAGAGGCGTTTCATCCCCAGTTGGGCTGAGGCTCGCCCGCCATGCCCACAGAGAGCCAGGGTGTCTCAGAGAGAGTTTCGGGCAGGGCTGGTCATGGGCTCTAGGCTTGTGCCAAGAGTTTGGGCAGGGTTAAAGGCAGTGGGGTTTGGCTTCAGACTGGGCGCCGACATTCTGTTGCTGGGAGTCTTAGTTTTCATCCAGAATGGAGCAGAGCCAATGCTGCAATTAGTAAAGGCGATGAGATGACTCAGTCACGAGAGGAGGATTTCCGTTTTGTTGTGTGGCTTGTGCCATGTCCCCAGTACTGCTGCGGTCAGGCCTGAGCACACACTGGTCTTGGAGAGGACGTGCAGTCAACATGGACAGCACGTCCCAGCTCAGCACCGGGCAGCCGAGGAGGCAGGTGTCTTGGCTGGTCCTTGATGTTCTCACACCTTCAGGCTGAGTGATGCCCTTGCCAGCTGGAATATGTTACTAAACTTCACTGTTTGCTGCTTAACCAGTTTTTTTTTTCATTTCTAAATCTACAGTATAATATTAGACCTTCTCTCTTACACTCTGCATCCTCTCACTAAGTGACAGATGGCCACCTAGGGCAGTATGCTGCCTCCTCCACCCCAAAACTGTCCTCCCTCCCTAGCCCTCGCTGTGGAGAAGGCCGGCCCCACGGGAAGACCCAGGAACGAGGCGAGGCGCTGGGCCACGTCGGTCTGCGTCCGGCCTGGGGGCCAAACTGCCTTTCCTTCCTGTTCCTTCCCAAGGCTTTTCTCAGAGAATGAATAGTTGAATTGTATGTTTTGCCGTCATATGTTTTTTTATGATGGTAACATGAGATGTTTCACCTCAAGTTAAATTATTTAAGTCGTTGTGAAAAATTAGCCAATTTTTAAGTGTGCAGTGCAGTACAGTTAATTCTAGACATGGTGTTGTACAGCAGATCTCCAGAACTTGCTCGTCTTGTGTAACTGAAACGGGCCATTGAGCAGCAGTCCCTTCTATTTTAGATCCCACAGTGTTTGTCCCTGTGACTGGCTTATTCTACTTAGGATACTGCTCCATCATGTGTACACACCGGTGGGCGCGTGAATGATACTCCATCGTGTGTACACACCGGTGGGCGTGTAAATAATACTCCATCATGTGTACACACCGATGGGTGCATGAATAATACTCCATTGTGTGTACACACTGGTGGGCGCGTGAATAATACTCCATTGTGTGCACACACTGATGGCCGTGTGCGCTGCTTCTGCCATTTGGCTGTTGTGAATAGTGTGGTGGTGAACATGAGAATGTGAGAGCGCAGATTTCTCTCCGAGATCCTGACTTCAGTTACTGTGGACACGTGTCCAGAAGTGAGCTTGCTGGCTGTTTTTAGTTTGTTACTGTGCCACACTGTAAACCGGCCTTTGTGCACCGGCCCCTCAGCAGCCTCCATGGCCCTTGAGAAGCACCAGTTCTCTGCCATCTCATAACCAACAGCACAACAGCCGGCCACTTATAGTTCATTTCAACGGGCTGAGTGGCCCTGGGTCCTCATAAGGCACTCGTCTCTCCCTGGGCTGCATTTTCCTCATCTGAAATGAGAATACGAGGTGGTCCTCAGGGTCGGTAAGAGGATGGAATGCAGATGTGACGTGCTTCCTAAATCTTCCCCTGTGGAGACTGTGAATGGTGATGTTAATTTCCGTATTAACATAAGCTTTCACTGGACTCATCTCAGATCCGTTTCCAAGGAGGATCGCGGCCTTCCAGTGGAGGTACAGACAGCTGTGTTGTGTGTTCTGTGTCTAGCTGTCCCTCGGACCAGTGGGACCCAGTGCAGCTCTGTCCCCGAGCCCAGATTCGGAAGGAGGATTGGTTCAGAGTTTTCAGCAGGTTCCATTGTTCGCTTCGAGTGTAACCCGGGATACCTGCTTCACGGCTCCACGGCTGTCCGCTGTCAGTCTGTGCCCAACGCACTGGCCCAGTGGAACGACACGATCCCGAGCTGCATTGGTAAGTGTGTGTCCACACGTGTGGCAGTGTTTTTCCAGTATTTACACCCAGTCTGCATGAACTGGCCATGCTGCAGACCCATTTGAAGACAGTTTATTTAATCAAACAGTTGAGTGGCAACCAAATCCTATGTTTGCGTTTCATGAAACCATTCATCAGGTTAACAAGTATGAAACATGTTTTCCTCCTCAATGCTTACTGAGTATGCCATCAACACTCGAGCTCTGGGTATGCGACTTAATTTCATTTTAGGGAAAAAGCACTATAATGTTGATTTGCTATATTGTGTAATGCCCTTTTAATAAATTTGTGCTGATGAAGGTTTGAAAAGTAATAGGTTAAAACAGCCTGAATAACAATGGCATTGTTAGTTATAGCTTATTTGCTTCATTTTATGGAAGATCCTCTCGTGCAATCTCAATTAGCACTTGAATTCATTTGCACATTTGAAGCATCTGTTCCCTCCTCTCTGGATTTGCTCATAAATCCCATTAATGTCACTTGGAGTTGCATGCCTGCATACAGAAGAGAATACTCTGCAGAGCTCCTTCAATTGTTACATAAATTATTCCAAACAGAGCTCACTCCAGAGATGCCACCGTCAGGGCAGTCCCTTTCTAGAGAACTCGAGGAGATTTATTTTTAGACAAAGATCCATAACTTAGCATAATTAATAACAATCAATGATACTGCTACTTTATAAGAGAACAGACTAAATTCGACCTTGGCTAACAGTGCTGCTTAAAGGTCCTCGTTCCTGTACAGTGTATGATCACACAGCCCAGAAACACCAGAACCGAGCTACTGTGTCCCTCACTTTGCTTTATCTGTGTTAAATGTGGTCTGTCTTTCAGTGCCCTGCAGTGGTAATTTCACTCAGCGCAGAGGTACGATTTTATCCCCCGGCTACCCTGAACCATATGGTAACAACTTAAACTGTGTCTGGAAAATCATAGTGACAGAAGGATCAGGAATCCAGGTAAGTTCGTCCTGCCAGGCCACAGGGCTAAGCCAGGTCCCTGGGCCCCTCTCTCTTTTCTCCTTCCCGCCTCCCTCCTTGAATTGACTGTTTTAATAAAAAGCATAACCTGTTTCTCTTTTCTTACTACTTCAACAGTATTTATAATCACATTTTCTATATTTGGAATAAAAATAATAGACTTTTGGCATGAAAATTCCTGAAGTGCCATTTGTAGACATTTTCAGATGTCCTCATGGTTTATTCTCTTTGGAAATAGCTTTCTCCTGCATTCCTATTCTACCTCTCAGGAAAACCCCATGTGATTAGGCTGACCTGGTTAAACTAAAGTAATATTAACTGAATATTATTGTTTGGTAGATACAAGTGATCAGCTTTGCCACAGAGCAGAACTGGGACTCTCTGGAGATCCACGACGGCGCCGACGTGACGGCACCCAGGCTGGGAAGCTTTTCAGGTGAGAGGCACCAAATCCCTTGTCTTCGTGAATCTGAATCATCAACACTTACAAAACAGCAGCAACAAAACACTTGGGGTAGACATCTTCCTGCAAACTCTTCCACAGCCACAACTGTTTCTCTGGTGCTTAAAGACCACCACCAACAGGCGAGAAAAGGGACAGCCTTGCTCAGGAGAGCAGGAGGGTGGGTAGGGTAGGGCAGGGGGCACAGCGTTTGTGCCGGGCAAGTCAGGCAGGTGGGGATGGGACCCTCGGTGGTGATGGGAGGGGCGAAGGCAGGCATTAGGCAGCTGTTTTCTGCTCTTGAGGACAGATGAGCAAGCACTCCGGGAAGATTCCACTCTGCATTTGGGGCATTTTGGCCTGAGGCTTGCAGCTCTTGGATCATCAGAGCTGCCCAGAATCTCAGCCTTTTACAGCAGGTGCCACTTGCCCTCAAGTGCCTGACGTGAAGTTGGAGTCACCTGCAGTGCAGTTCTTTCTTCTTCCTTCTGCCTCCAACCGCCACAGACATTTCTCTCTGGATACACTTGGCAATTCCCCCAACACTGCACATGAGCACGTTTGCTCCCTCGCACCACTGCTCAGTCCAGGCAGGCTGTGCTGCCTGCTCACCCATGTGTGTGCCCCGCCAAGGGCCCCAGGCCAAGAGCTGTTCCAGCTGTCACCTCATTCCCGTCACAGCACTGCTGAGCACCTAGAGGGCCAGCCTGCCAGCGTCCTGAAAGCCCTGGGAGCAAAGCTCTCGCGGGTGGGCCCTCGCTTATGGACAAGGCATGGGATTTGCACATTTTAGAACTGTCCCCGATTACACAGAAAACCAACAGCCTTGTCCTGAGTGACTGGCTCCTTAGAGCTCATTGGCCTGAATTATGCCACCTGCTTATTGTTGCTGCAAAGGGGCACTAGCATTTTTTAAACTATTTTCGTTCCTTCTCTAAACCTTTCTATTCTACCTAGAAAGCAGGAACTGGATCGTGGACGGGCCATTTGCAGCCTCTGTCACAACTTTCGCTGAGTCACTCACCTCTTTAAGTGACACAGGGATCTTGTCTCTGGATGTCAGCAGATGAAAACACGTTTTTACATGGCCATTTAATTCTGTGCAGTAAAATGCCAGCCTAGCATTTGTTACTTCTCACACAGTCTAGCAATCTGTGTTGGCCTGTCTTTGTATGATTTCTGTCTTCTGGAACCATTTTCCCCAGCTGCACCTTCCAGTCCTGCAAGCTTAACTTCAGCACCATCTCTGCCTTTAAAGCTTCGCTCCTCCTTGGCAGAATCCCCAGAACACTCAGCTTAGCGTGCAGATGTTCCTTCAGGCACCCCTGTGTCCCAAGCACATGCTTGTTGTTGAGGAATAAAAGCAAAAACACTGCCATTTAAAACCCATACGGAGATGTCACAACAACCTAATAATCTCCACAACTTTGACAAATAAGCAAGGTGTTAAAGGAAGTTCAAAAGTAGTATGTTTTCCAAGATTTGGGAGAAACCATTTTTAAAAATCTTAATTGATCTTATAAAATATCTGGGGAGAATTTGAGTATCTTAACAGATTAGTAAAATATAGGCAGATAAATTAAAGGGAAAAGAAGTGCTCTGGCACAGAACCATACGGCCTTGTGCCTGGATTGTGTCATATACTCAAAATCTGAGCTGTATTGTTCATTCCTGATGTAGTATGCTCTCTCACTTGCTAGACACTTAAGTTTCCTGAGAATATGTATTAATGTCCGTGCACCATACACACCTCTTAGAACATGTGAATTGTATCAGTAAAGCCTGCCTACACTTGTGTGTTTTGACATTTTTCATCTGAGGATCCAATTTCATCATTTGGATGCATTTGTATTTATCATCTGATGTACATTAACTGTATATTAAGCCTTCTATCGAATCATACATGAGCTTTGCTTCAAATGTGTGATTTCACCCTCCTGAGTTAGTGGTAGGAACCAGTCAGTGTTCACAGGGAGGGGCTTCATGTGGCACTGCAGTGTGGGGTCCCAGGTTCTGAGGGGTGAGTCTGGGGTGGCTGGCAGTCAGGCACTGAGCAGGAGCTCTTGGACAAGCCAGCGGCCAGTAAGGCTGGGAGGTCAGCACACACGTGGGAACTGAGAACACACATAAACGTGCCGAGGAGAATGTGCCCCCAGTCCCTCAGCATTTGAGAAGGGAGATGGAAAGTGGAAATGAAGGCTGGCATGGACATGGTGTGTTGGATTTGAATTAGAGATATTGGTGTGGGGTCTTGGTTTCCGTATGTATGACTATAGGCAAAAATGACAGGCTGTGTGTGTGTGTACGTACTCCCCACCTGTTTCTCAGAGATGTGAAGCACCACCATTCCGGTAGCGGTGAACCCACCTGGTATCCAATTCTGGGTTTCTCAGTATCGTTCTAACACCATTTTCCTCTTAAAGGAGCCAGTGTTTCTCTGAGAAATGAGACTCCAAGGCTCTGGCAGGAAAAAAGGGATATGTGATGAACCATTTTATGTAAAAAAGAAATCTATGAGTCCACACTGGTTAGATACACACGTGAATGAAAGAGAAAGCTTCCCTTTCCACAGTGCAAGGTAATAAATCTGGGAGGAAGATGCGATAGAGAATGGCTTGGCACCTTTGCTATGATAAATGGTCCAGGCAAGGACATGGGTGGGTGTGAAAACTGGCAGGTGAGATTCCAGGGAGAACAGGACATTGCCAGGCTCAGCGCACGTCCCTGTCAAATCCTTGCTCGTCGTGAAGGAGGAAAGTAGTGATTTCACGGTGGAGAGGCCTGGCAGACGCTCCTCCGCCAAGCCTGCTGTAGGTAATGGGCAGTGGTGGGCCCTGGTTTCCTGATCCAGAGCAAACACCCAACAGAAAGCCTGGCTGGTCGTAGGACTGCAGGGCCTGTGGCATGAGTCCTCCCACCGCAGCCCCCACCACGATGCCGCGAGAGCGGAGTAGGGGCACCGCCCAGGAGTGGGGCAGCTCCCTTGCGCCTGAGCGCCCAGCAGGCGGGAAGCCCCAGGAAGAGCCGAGCGCCTCACTCTGGGATTCTGGCTGTACATGCACAGCCTGCATCCACTCATGGCAGTGACAGGCAAACTTGAATGAAAAATATTCTGCACGAAACACCTGGGTTATATTTTTCAAAAGTCTGGAGCTGCTTTTCATCAGCAAAAGACTAGGAAACCTTCAAGACTGAGGGAAGCTAAGGGAACATGAGGTTGAGTGCAACTGAGTGATCAGGGATGGAATCCTTCTGCTGTAAAAGCTGTTACTGACAGCTTGTTGAAAATCACACGAGGCCTCTGGATTGGATGGAACTATTCCATCCATATTAGTTTTTTTTTTTTGAGCACTGTATTGAGAAATGTATGCTGAATTTTTACAAGAAATAGGTCATCATATCTGCAACTTGCTCACAATGGTTTGGAATAAAATAATTTTACAGATACATATATGAATTATAGAGATAGATAATTATTGTATAATTAACAGATAGTGGACATATGGGAGTTTTTGTACTAAATTCGCAACATTTCTTTAAGGTAAAAATTATTTAAAATTTAAAAATATTTTTCTTAATTTTATAGGGGAGAACTCGCAAATCAAGCATAAAACTTGAATATTTTTAAAAACCTAGTATTTAAAGAGTTTTATTCCTATGATACTTTGAAAATATTTATAAGGGAGCTATTGAGCTAGTTTTAAGTTAGTTGTTCAGTAAAAACAAACAAGAATAGTTGTTAGAGGTGCGTATTTGGGAAAAATGGTTGACTTTTTTAATAAACTCAAGTTTTTTATTTTTCTTTTCCATTTGGAGAAGCATATGTACGTAAGACATATGTTATAAGCTATTTAAAACCACTTTTGGAAGTGGGTAGGTTATAAATTATAAATAAATAAACAAGAGCGGAATTCCCCCCAATCTGTAGCTGACAGTCAGTATTCAGGGCAAGTAGGTACCAGTGTGCTCAGAGGGGATCAGAGCGGCTGCAGTGCAGTCTCCACATGTTCTTTGTTACGTGCTCTCCTATCTAGGTCATGGTAAACAATGTGATCAAACGCATTCTTCCTGTGCCAACACTTGGTGAGCTCTGAGCTGCATTTTGCGTGGTGGGAATAAGCTGCCCCTGCTAGTCCGTTCTATGAAGGGCCCTGAGGTGGAAGCGAGGCCCAGGTGCCGCGGCTCAGGGCCCTCCCAGCCCACCGGCATGTCCCGTGTGCCACCCGAGCATGCAGCGTCTTCTGTAGAAGAGCAGATGACCGCACTGCATGGCAAGGGACACCCAGCATTGCCCTGCACATGTTTAGTTGCTGCCGTTAACACCGTTGGGAGGTGACATGACAATACACAAAGCGCTCTCGTACCCCACTCACACGTTATTCACGTATAAAGGATTTGTCACTATTTTTATCTTGTACCATTGGAAGATATTAAAATGTTTTCATTGTTGGAACTAATTTGTGTCAGAGTCAGGAGTGCAAGTAGGTTTTCTGATCCCCTGGAATATAGTCACTGGAGGCAGAAAAGTCCAATGATGTAAATGCCTGTGTGTGCACATTTCTGTGCAAGGCATGGGGGCTATCACAGTTAAAGTGTAAGCTAGGGCCTCATCTCCAAAGAGGGTGCAGTGGCAACGCTCGCCAAGCAAGGGGTGTGTGGGGGAGTGACATCACACATGTGAGCCCAGGGAACAGTGTCCCCAGACACAGGAGCCAGACTGTGTCCACAGAGGCTGCCCAGGACGAGCCTTGGAGGCGGAGAACAAGGAAGGGCAGCTTTGCTTCACAGACTTAGAGTCACCAAGCAGAAGGATGACCGCTGCCCACCCCGGCACAGGCACACTGAGCAGGAAGCAGTGCAGACGCCAGAGGAAAACATACTGCCTGTTGTAAACCAGTGTTCTTTCTGCAGACATGCAAAAATACAAAAATAATACAACAGTACGAGAACAGCAAACCCCACACAAATTTGAAAGAGGTAAAAGTCCGTGTTTTTGGTGGATGTGTCTTTCTTATTGAGCTAGAAGGAGTCCCAAGTCGGCCGATGGGGCACCGTTGACTCCCCACGTTTCTTGTCTCCTTGCCCCTGGGAAGGCCCCCTCTGAGCCTGGGTGTGCCCTGCTGGGGAAGGGGAACACATTCCTCAGAAGAATGACTCTTCCTTTTGGAAACAGGCCTGGTCACCCCACTTTGCAACATTCCCATCTCTGCACTTCATTTGCTAGTACGTAGTTTCAAACAATCATCTATTTTTGCACTGACCAACCAGGGTAGGCTCACCGTTTTCCCCCACAATTTTTAGTTAAAAGCAAAATCCATCTCTGATCTATCATCTATCAAAACTAGGCCAAACAATAAAGGAGGTAAATCTGCAAATATTTTCTAAGTGTTAATCATTCAGCACCACGTAGAGGTGTTTCTTCACTGAATATGATGGTTCTTCACTGATGGTTCTGAAAGGACCCCGCATCCAGGGCCACCCCCCCCCCCCAACAGCCAGGGTACAAGGACTGAGACACAGCCCTCACCCATCAGGCATCCCTCTTCCAAAGGAGCCCCACCCCCACCCCGTGCCTGCCCGCGGGCACAGTCAGGCTGCAGTGTTCTCCTTCCTTCCCTCGTTTCTCACTGTTCCTCTTCACGGTCCAGTAACACTTTTGGTGCTAACTGGCCATGGATGCCAAACTTCCTGGGTGAGTCAGTGCTCAGACTGAGGGTCACCTTTGTAAGCCCATGAGAGACTCCATATGCTGACCTCAAGTAAGATTATTTTGTGTGCAGAAAGGGCAATGTATAGGGAGAAGACAAATATTTTTTAGGGCACTTGATGGCTATTTCATTGGTCTAGGCAGGCATTCAAAGGGGTGATGGCTGTGGCAGTAGAGGAGGCCAGCTCGGCTTTAAGCATTCCTTATTTTGTGTAGCTGGATTGGTCTGCTTATCACTCTTGTGTGTTTAGTGAAGTCCACATCCGAGGCTCTGTCCTAACCAGGGAAGACTGTGCCTTAGATCGTGTCAGGAAATAACTGATATGTTTGCAGAGGTGGTTGATGGGTTTATCTGGTTGTGCCTGAGAAAGAGAAAGGCCTCAAGTGCCAGGAAAACGATGCTCAAATTCAGTAGGCCGCCATCAGACAGGCTGGAGGTGTCCGCAGCCTGGTATAGGCATCTCCATGTGGTTCGTATAGAAAACTGAGTGCATGTCTGACGGTGAAGTTCCATCTCCCTCTTTCTTACAGGTACCACCGTGCCAGCGCTCCTGAACAGCACGTCCAATCAGCTCCACTTGCATTTCCAGTCTGATATCAGTGTGGCGGCCGCCGGGTTCCACCTGGAGTACAAAAGTAAGGCTGGCTGCTTGTGCCTCGGCCTCCATCATTATTATAGTGAGCGGGTCACTTACGGGAAAAACAAGTGTCACGAATGACACATTAGCGAGGAAGCGTAAACATTTGTATCTGGCGTGCCAAGTTCACCGGCTGTCACCCAGTGGGCGCCGAAGTTCAGACTGCTTGTGTTGCAGTCTGGAATCGTCAGGTAAAACTATTGCCATCATTCGGACTGTGTCACCAAGTATGAAAAGTGACCATGTAACACTACTTCTCTGTGAATGACAGCGAATATCCATACCAGCGTCCAAGAACAAAATCATAATTTCCAAGTAGATTATGGTCAAAGCCATTCCTGTTACTAGTCTCAAAGGCCATCAGCGCAGGGCCAGCAAAGAGCCACCATTTCAGAGCACCTGTGTTGTTCAGTTTAACTGGGGGAAGGCATCATGACGGAATCACTAGCCTTTTAAAAGTGGGTGCGAGACTGAGTTAATAGTCTAATGAATGGGTTGACAAAGGTCAGGCTCACACGTCTTGTGCAGCATTTGATTATGCAGGTAACCCATGTGAAAGCAAAATTAGAATTTCCAGTGAGAGTGAAGTTTACTTTAGGATGTTTTCAAGCACTAAAAACGCTTAATGTTGATATTCATCTCCTTTAATAAGCAGTTGCAAATAAGCAAATACATAGATAAGCTTTAGTAAGTGATCTTTTGAATCAAGATAAACAGTTTGCTGGGATGTAAATGCATTGCATCTTTTTGAAAGGTCAGATTTCCAGCTGATGATAAATATTCTGAACCAGACTCAAACCACAGGGTTGTTTCATATTCTGGTTAAATTTCTCTACTTATTACAGGCATTTGTATGCAAGTTTATTCCAATTCATTTGAATAGGACTACTTCAGTGACAGAGTAAAATGATACTGTGGATGTTATTTATGTAGGAAATGTCTGGAAAAAAATGGCTGCTTTGATACATTTTGTGAACATCTGTAGATAGGAAACTATAAACCTTATTTGATAGTGTTAATAAATTCACCAATATTTTTAACACTGTTAGAATTGATGAACACTCTTATCTCCTCCTCTCAAAGTTAGCCTGTGGCTCTGGCTTCACTTACTTCTTATAGAAAGAGGTGCTTGGGATATAATTAATCTACAGTTCGTTTTGTATACAGTTAACCATGTACTTGGAGCTCCAACAATATAATTATCTGCATTCCACTTTATTCCCAGCCAATATACTTCATTAAAAGAGAGAGACTGAGATATTTCTCACCAGCTGAATCTTGCTCAAGAACTGAAGTCCTCCCTTAATTACTTCATGTATTTATTTATTTTTATTTGGCCAACCATAATACTATAGTTTCATCTTTATCATTTTTTTGAGTAGTTGTTTTCTGATGCTAATGCCATCCTGAGAGTTTGTATCATTCTTTACCTCCTTCCTATATACTGAGAGGCAGTCGTTTCTCTGTTCTAATTCTTTGTGCCAGAGTTTAAAATGCAGATTATATAAAGTGTTCATAGAATTAATTGTTTTATATGCAATATCAAACAGTAGGACTGTTGTAGTGAGTTGCAAAGAGATAATGTACTATTTTTAATCTGTTGACATATTTCCTCGCCTACCTCAAAATATGTATTATCAATCTACAAGCCTCTAAATTCTGAGTATTAACAATATATCCCTGAAGTAAGTTTCCTGTGTCCTTATTGATATGTGCCCCATTGTTCTGTCTGTCACTGAAAGTGGGATATTGAAGGATCCTGCTCTTTCTGTGTTTATGACCATTTCTCCCTATATTTCCTCCAGACATTTCGGAGTTCCGATGTTAGGTGCCTATGTATTTATGATCATTACATCTTCCTAGTGAGTCAACCCTTTTCTCATTATAGAATGTCCGTCTTGGTGCTTGTGACAGATTTTGTCTTAGAATCTGTTTGGCCTGCCACAAATAGGTAATGCCGGTCCTCAGGTCCCTGTTTTTGTGGGGAAATCTTTCCTCTCCTTTCACTCTGAGCCTGTGTGTGTCCTTGAATGCAAAGTGAGTTCTTGCAGACAGCAGATAATGGGCCTTATTTTTTTATCCATTCTGCCAATCTGTCTCTTTTAATTTGGGGATTTAATCCATTTACTTTTAAAGTAAGTACTGATAAGGAAGACTTACTATTGCCATTTTATTCGTTTGTTTCCCACACGTCTTACAGCTTTTTGTCCTTCTTCTCCTCTCTTGCTGCCTTGTTTTGTATTTCACTGATATTTGTATTGATGTGTTATGATTCCTTTCTCACCCACCTTCAAGTGCACTCAATAGATATTTTCTATGTCATTGCCATTGCGATTATATAAAGCATCTTAAAGTTAAAACAATGTATTTTAAACTGATGCCAACTTAAATCTCATATAAAAATTGAACTGCTTTACATCTCTGTCCCTCTGCTCCACTTTACTGATGATGCAAACTCCCTCTTTTTGCAATGCATACCACTAACATACATTTATAATTGCTTTTTGTGCTTTTGCTTTTGTTTTTAAAATTCTATACCAGATTTTAAAATAACTGATGTGCCTACATTACATACAATTCTACAGGATTCCATATGTGTCTGCATATTTACTTTCACCTGGGAGTTTGATGATTTTGCATGGTTCTGTGTTACTGTTTATTATCGCTTTATTATTGTTCAACTCGAAAGATGCCCTTTTGCATTTCTTTTAAGACAGGTCTAGTGGTAGTATGCTCCCTCAGCTTTTGTTTTCCTAGAAAAGTCCTCATTTCTTCTTCATTTCTGAAGGACAGTATTCTTGATTTTCACCTTTTTTCCCTTGGCACTCTGAATACATCATTTCACTCCCTTTAGGCTGCAAAGTTTCTGCTGAGAAATACACTGGAAATCTAATAGGAGTGTCCTCATACTTAACAGTTTTCTTTTCTCTTCCTGTTTTCAAGAGGAAAAAGTGTTTCACTTTGAGACTGGATGGGTTGATGATGATGTGTGCCAGTGTGGGTCTCCTTAGATTTGTCCTAGCCGGGATTCTGTGAGCTTCTTTAATTTCCATTTCTTTCCTTAGATTTGGGCAGTTGCAGCCATTGTTTCTTCAAATAGACTGTCCGCCCTCTTCTCTCTTTTTCCTTCCTTCTGAGATTCCCATAATACATATGTTTTCCGCTTGATGGTTTCCTGTAAGTCCCTGAAGCAGTCTTCATTTCTCTCCATTCTTTTTTTTGTTTTTGCTCCTCTGACTCAATAATTTCAAATGACCTTTCTTCAAGTTTGCTGTTTATTTTTTCTGCTACATCAACTCTGATCACTCTCCAGTGAATTTGTCAGTTGAGTTAGTGTTTTCTTCAATTCAGAAATCTGTGTGGTTCTTCTTCATAGTTTGTTGATTTTTCATTTTGTTCATTGATCCTTTTCTTGATTGAGGTTAGTGGTTTATCTGTGTTCTCATATATTTATTGAGAATTCTTTTGAGGGTTATTTTGAATTCTTTGGCAATGCATGTATCTTCAGTTATTTAGGGTGAGCTTCTGGAGATATGATCCTTTGATTGAGCCATGTTTCCCAATTTCATTGTAGGCCTTGTTATTCTCTATTAGGGCTTTGGCATCCTAAAAATCAGCCACCTTTCCCACTGTGCAGTCTGGCTGTGTACAGGGAAGACTCTGACCAGTCAGCCCAAATGGATTCTGGACACCTTTCCAGCCTTTTCTGCAGATGTGTCTTTTCTGACTTCTGCATGTAATCTATTGGATGTTTGCTTATTTCTCATCAGGAGTTCCCTCTTACATCTTCCTATGGCACTGTGGCCTCTCTGATGCCAAAGCTCTTCCTAGTACCTTTTCGTGATTCTGCAGATTTTGGCGCTCAACCAACCTACACATATCACCTTTGTCCTCAGAGGCAGCCAGTCTTGCCCTCAGCCCTCAACAAATCAGCCCTCAGTTTCAAGCAAGACAGAAAAGCCAGTCCCTTGGGCAACTGTCTGAAAAGTCAGAATATTGGGTGTATATCCCACTGTTCTTTGTCCTTCCACAGAGAGAAGTCAGGAAATAGGATTTTTCTCCTGATAGCACCCCACTATGCTCATAATGCTGATGATAAAGGGAGAAGCAATTTTCTCCCACCAGAATCTGTGGTTTCATTAGAGAAACTGAGCCAGATAATGGTCCAGAAAGAAATTTGACCTTCCTGAAGGACCAGGGCTCTGCTCTGTGGTGCTGGGACCTGTAATTCACTGAAGTCCAGGAGGCCTGGGCGTGTAGGTAGGCTGTGCCATGTCCTGGTTTCGTGACCTTGGATCAATGATGTGCCCTCTCCTTGTGAGTGAGGGTATTGGCCGAGACCAGTGCTTCTCCGTGTTCTGCAGAATCCCGTTGCCTATGATATTCACTGGTGGCACACAGACCAAAATGGTCCTGCGGGCTGGTAAGTTTTGGAAATCTTGGGTTAAGTAAACTTGAAGAAGATTCATCATTGCAGGATTTTGGTTCTTCATTTTTAATATATGAATATACTTTGCAAATCCTTGAGAGAGATACGATATTCTGCTTCCCCCAAATTTATGCTATCACTTTTCCTGACACTGGATACACAATCTGTTATGCTTCAAAGATACTTTATTAATCTACTAAATGGAAGGGACAGAAATAGCATTTACTTTATGGATTGAACCTCCCAACAGTTTCCAGATAAGAGAAAGTATTTTTAGCTTCACATACATGCTAAACTTCTTTTGACAAGGAACAAAAATGTACTGTGTTTACCTAGGATACTGTTTTATTAGTGGAGTTTTCTCTGTAGATTCTCTTTGCTGTCATGAAGATGTATTGATGCATTAAACAATGTGGTGTAAGAGCGAGTGTACAGGGTGACCCATGTGTATTTGTATCTGTGTGATCATGGCATTTGACATTCATTTTGTCTATTGTCAGTCTCCCATGATGTCTCCCTAAATGAAGTTTGATTTCTTTATTCCCCCATTTCCAAAACATTTTCTGACCTTCAGTGCTGTTTTTGATTGATGGGTCTGTAGAGCTTATCAGTAGCACTTCTGCCTTAGGGTGTACCACACCTGTATGGGTGTAAAGAGGGTAGATCTTTATCTGCTAGTTTTGTGCAAAAGAATGCCTATTATGTCAGTTATAGTAAACAATGTGTCCAATAATTTTTTTTCTTTTCCAAAGTAATAGCTCGTGTATTCCCTCTAGTGTCTATGCTGACCTATGTACTGAATGCTAGTGTATCTGCATATATGGTCTTTGACTTTTTGCCCCCCAAATAATCCAGCTCTCGTTATCTTTCCATTTGGTCTGCTTTCCTCTTTTTGGCTTTTATCTTCATTATTGTTTTGAGCTCTCTGGTTAGAATGACGTTTTTTTTTTGAGTTGTGAAATTTGAAAACCATACACTATCCCACTCAAAATAAGGAAAATGCTAAGTTGAGAAAGAAAATATTCAAAGTTACTTCAAATATATCTACAAAGTTCTGTTCATCCTGCTCTACGTATTTGACAAAAATCACATGGATAGCATGTGTTTCAAAATAATTGTCATTTTCAAGATAGCAGCAGGCTGTTCCCTGAATTT
Organism: Smutsia gigantea; assembly: GCA_032199065.1. Classification (NCBI taxonomy): domain Eukaryota; kingdom Metazoa; phylum Chordata; class Mammalia; order Pholidota; family Manidae; genus Smutsia; species Smutsia gigantea. The sequence continues at coordinate 49,714 of JAVSCE010017827.1, read as the reverse complement.
CACAAGCCTGAGTGACTTCAGTAAATTCCTGAGACCTGATGAGACTAATTGCTATATTCTGATTCATAACTTTCAAATTTGATGATCAGTGGTAAGCAAAGCCATTAAACTGTATATTTGGTCAAATCAGGTCACTCAACTTTTTAATGGCTTTGTTTTATATTCTTCGCTCTTCCAGGCTAGATGCATAGGGAATAAAAACTTCTTCTGCTACTTCCTAAATGCCCAAAATTTTTACATTTGAAATGACCTGAATATACGTCTGTGAATTATATGGCATAACCACTATGATACATAAGATGTTTCTGCCTGTTTCCTCACGGCAGTAGGTCTAACCCTTTAAAATGCACAGTCATCACCATCCCACTGTCCCTATATTGAAGCAGGATACCTCGTGATTCAGAATGAGTGTGTGTGCACCCCGCTGTGCTTGGTAGCACATTCTGTCTTATAATTGATGGTGTGGAATATTAGCATGCCAAGTTTTGAAAGAACTAGAATTCTATAAAAATTTTTGCCTACAATGTGGCAATTTACTTTTCCAGATGATACTACTTGTGAAAAATTGATTGTGCATTTTCCTATCTATCAGATGGTTGTGTTTGACAGTTTATCTTCAGGAAATATTTAAAACAGCTATTTTATAGGTATCTGTTTTCCTCTGTGTCAATTCTGGTGTCTAAATAAATATCTTTAATTGACTGGCTGTACAGTTTTGTCTGCCACTTGGCCAAAATGCCACCCATGATTTAAACCATTAAGTATCAATTTCACTCAACTGAAACATTTTCTAAAACTCTGCCCTAAAGGGGGATTTGTTAAGGAATGTTCTCAGAGTTTTCAGAGAATGATGTATCCACTGATGGACTTAAGTTGTCCTTCATTCCAGTTTATATTTACTGTCACCCAACCTACTTCTTGTCACATCTTTTTCACATTTTGATCAGCATAATGACTAAATGCAAACAGTGTCACCCTTTTTCTTTACCCAAAATTCCTCAGTCCACCTCCTCACCTGTAACGGTCACCAAGTCAGTCGTCTCGTCTGCTAAGATGCTAACATCTGTCCTCACCTCCTCATTGGTGTTTCCAGGGCTGCCTCACCCCCCTCTCTGGCTCTCCTGAGTCGTCCACAGTGGACCGGGCTGATCTTGGGGAAGGTTTTGGCCCCGCTCCTTCACGACAGGGACCCCTCTTTGTGTGGCTCTGTTCTCACTCTCTGCCTGGTACTGTGCTTCTGACCCAGCAGGTTTTTGGATCTGCGCCTGGCACACCCTCGGGCTTCCCCTCTCTGGAGTCAGTTTCCTGGACCCCAAAATGGAAGTGCGTCCTCATGACACAAGCCCACCGTCTCCTGTGACTTGGGTCACCCTTAGTGCTGCAGGCAGATGACTTACTGTAAGAGAGAAAGGCGGTGTCCGGGACGTACTTGGGCTCTGGTCCTGTCGCTCAGCAGATACCTGTAGAGGATCGTTTCAGCCCCTTATGTGCTTTGGCTGGGCAGCCTGTTCTGTAGCCTGCAGTACACGCTGAGCCATTAGCACTTGGTGACCTGGGGCGCGAGGAGACACTGGCGTGACAAGCCATCAGGGGAGCGGCAGTCGTCTTTGTAGTCCCAAAATGCAGTATTTGAAATCGACTAATCTTGAGCACACCTCCCGCCCCTGGTTGATTCTATAACGCACCTTGGCGGCATGTCTGTTCCTGTGACAGTTCATACCAGTGTGTGTCAGTGTCAGTTTGTACTTATAATTAATTCATCAGATGGTATAGAGAGATTCCAATATATATGATGCTTTCTTTTTTCATTGTTAATGCCTTATCTACAGGAAATTCCATCAGAAAGTACCTGATTACAGTTTTATGACCTATGAACATTGGTCCTATTTACCTAAGAGCAGACTGGTCATAAGAATTTTTTGTTGTCTTTAAATGAGAAAGACAGAGAAAGAAAGAATATAAAATATTTTTTCTCATAGTATGTTTTCCTGTATGGATAGAATTCCCAGATTGACACTTAATTGTTCATAGAGACTGCTAAGTATTCTTCAAAAACAAAAAGCAAGAGAGCAATATCATGGGTTTTGCATATAACAGGGAACATCATTTTTTTATAATATAATTTATTTTATTATCATTAATTTACAATTACATGTGCAATATTACGATAATTAAACTACCCCTTCATCAGGTCCCCCCCACCAACCCTATTACAGTCACTGTCCATCAGCGTAGTGAGATGCTATAGAATCACTACTTCTCTTCTCTGAGTTGTACTGCCCTCCCCGTGCCCCCGCAACATTACATCTGCTAATCGTAATGCCCCTTTTTCCCTCTTATCCCTCCCTTCCCGCCCATTTTCCCCAGTCCCTTTCCCTTTGGTAACTATTAGTCCGTTCTTGGGTTCTGTGAGTCTGCTGCTGTTTTGTTCCTTCAGTATTTTTTCTTTGTTCTTATACTCCACATATGAGTGAAATCATTTGATACTTGTCTTTTTCGGCTTGGCTTATTTCACTGAGCATAATACCCTCTAGCTCCATCCATGTTGTTGCAAATGGTAGGATTTGTTTTCTTCTTATGGCTGAATAATATTCCATTGTGTATATGTACCACATCTTCTTTATCCATTCATCTACTGATGGACACTTAGGTTGCTTCCATTTCTTGGCTATTGTAAATAGTGCTGCAATAAACATAGGGGTGCATCTGTCCTTTTCAAATTGGGCTGCTGCATTCTTAGGGTAAATTCCTAGGAGTGGAATTCCTGGGTCAAATGGTATTTCTATTTTGAGTTTTTTGAGGAACCTCCATACTGCTTTCCACAATGGTTGAACTAATTTGCAGTCCCACCAGCAGTGTAGGAGGGTTCCCTTTTCTCCACATCCTCGCCAACATTTGTTGTTGTTTGTGTTTTGGATGTTGGCCATCCTCACTGGTGTGAGGTGATATCTCATTGTGGTTTTAATCTGCATTTCTCTGATGATTAGCGATGTGGAGCATCTTTTCATGTGCCTGTTGGCCATCTGAATTTCTTCTTTAGAGAAGTGTCTACTCATGTCCTCTGCCCATTTCTTAATTGGATTATTTGCTTTCTGTTTGTTAAGGTGCATGAGTTCTTTATATATTTTGGATGTCAACCCTTTATCAGATACGATTTTTATGAATATATTCTCCCATACTGTAGGATGTCTTTTTGTTCTACTGATGGTGTCCTTTGCTGTACAGAAGCTTTTCAGCTTGATATAGTCCCACTTGTTCATTTTTGCTTTTGTTTCCCTTGCCCGGGGAGATATGTTCATGAAGAAGTTGCTCATGTTTATGTCCAAGAGATTTTTGCCTATGTTTTTTTCTAAGAGTTTTATGGTTTCATGACTTACATTCAGGTCTTTGATCCACCTTGAGTTTACCTTTGTGTGTGGGGCTAGACAGTAGTCCAGTTTCATTCTCTTACATGTAGCTGTCCAGTTTTTCCAACACCAGCTGCTGAAGAGGCTGTCATCTCCCCATTGTATATCCAAGGCACTTTTATCAAATATTAATTGACTGTATATGTTTGGGTTAATGTTTGGATTTTCTATTCTGTTCCACTGGTCTGTGCGTCTGTTTTTGTGCCAATACCAAATTGTCTTGATTACTGTGGCTTTGTAGTAGAGCTTGAAGTCAGGGAGTGTAATTCCCCCTGTTTTATTCCTCCTTCTCAGGATTGCTTTGGCTATTCGGGGTCTTTTGTGGTTCCATATGAATTTTAGAATTATTTGTTCCAGTTCACTGAAGAAAGCTGTTGGTAGTTTGATAGGGATTGCATTGAATCTGTAGATTGCTTTAGGTAGTATAGCCATTTTGACAATATTTATTCTTCCTAGCCAAGAGCATGGGATGCATTTCCATTTGTTAGTGTCCTCTTTAATTTCTCTTAGGAGTGTCTTGTAGTTTTCAGAGTACAGGTCTTTCACTTCCTTCGTTAGGTTTATTCCTAGGTATTTTATTCTTTTTGATGCAATTGTGAATGGAATTGTTTTTCTGATTTCTCTTTCTGTTAGTTCATCATTAGTGTATAGGAAAGCAACAGATTTCTGTGTGTTAATTTTGTATCCTGCAACTTTGCTGAATTCAGATATTAGTTCTAGTAGTTTTGGAATGGAATCTTTAGGGTTTTTTATGTACAGTATCATGTCATCTGCAAATAGTGACAATTTGACTTCTTCTTTACCAATCTGGATGCCTTGTATGTCTTTGTTTTGTCTGATTGCTGTGGCTAGGACCTCCAGTACTATGTTGAATAACAGTGGAGAGAGTGGGCATCCCTGTCTTGTTCCCGATCTTAGATGAAAAGCTTTCAGCCTCTCACCGTTAAGTATGATGTTAGCTGTGGGTTTGTCATATATAGCCTTTATGATGTTGAGGTACTTGCCATCTATACCCATTTTGTTGAGCGTTTTAATCAGGAATGGATGCTGAATTTTGTCAAATGCTTTTTCAGCATCTATGGAGATGATCATGTGGTTTTTGTTCTTCTTTTGTTGATGTGGTGGATGATGTTGATGGATTTTCGAATGTTGTACCATCCTTGCATCCCTGGGATGAATCCCACTTGATCATGGTGTATGATCCTCTTGATGTATTTTTGAATTCGGTTTGCTAATATTTTGTTGAGTATTTTTGCATCTACGTTCATCAGGGATATTGGTCTGTAATTTTCTTTTTTGGTGAGGTCTTTGCCCGGTTTTGGTATTAGAGTGATGCTGGCTTCATAGAATGAGTTTGGAAGTATTCCCTCCTCTTCTTTTTTTTGGAAAGCTTTAAGGAGAATGGGTGTTATTTCTTCTCTATATGTCTGGTAGAATTCAGAGGTGAATCCTTCAGGCCCAGCGGTTTTGTTCTTGGGTAGTTTTTTGATTACCGATTGGATTTCGTCGCTGGTGATTGGTCTGTTTAGTTTTTCTGTTTCTTGCTTGGTCAGTCTTGGAAGGTTGTATTTTTCGAAGAAGTTGTCCATTTCTTCTATGTTTTCCAGCTTGTTAGCATATAGATTATCATAATATTCTCTTATGATTCTTTGTATTTCTGTGGGGTCCATCGTGATTTTTCCTTTCTCATTTCTGATTGTGTTTATGTATGTAGATTCTCTTTTTCTCTTAATGAGTCTGGCTAGGGGTTTATCTATTTTGTTTATTTTTTCAAAGAACCAGCTCTTGGTTTTATTGATTTTTTTCAATTGTTTTATTCTTCTCAATTTTATTTATTTCTTCCGTAATCTTTATTATGTCCCTCCTTCTGGTGACTTTGGGCCTCATTTTTTTCTTCTTTTTCCAATTTCAGTAATTGTGTCTTTAGACTATTCATTTGGGAATGTTCTTCTTTCTTTAAATAGGCCTGGATTGCAATATACTTTCCTCTTAGAACTGCCGTTGCTGCGTCCCACAGAAGTTGTGGCTTTGTGTTGTTGTTGTCATTAGTCTCCATATATTCTTTGATTTCTGTTTTGATTTGGTCGTTAACCCATTGATTAATTAGGAGCGTGTTGTTAAGTCTCCATGTATTTGTGAGCCTTTTTGATTTCTTTCTAAAATTTATTTCTAGTTTTATACCTTGGTGATCTGAGAAGTTGGTTGGTAGGATTTCAATATTTTTGAAATTACTGAGGTTCTTTTTGTGGCGTAGTATGTGGTCTATTCTGGAAAATGTTCCATGTGCACTTGAGAAGAATGTGTATCCTGTTGCTTTTGGGTGTAGAGTTCTGTAGATGTCTGTTAGGTCCATCTGTTCTAGTGTGTTGTTCAGGGCCTCTGTGTCTTTACTTATTTTCTGTCTGGTTGATCTGTCCTCTGGAGTGAGTGGTGTGTTGAAGTCTCCTAAGATGAATGCATTGCTGTCTATTTCCTCCTTTAATTCTGTTAGTATTTGTCTCACATATGCTGGCGCTCCTGTGTTGGGTGCATATATATTTATAATGGTTATATCTTCTTGTTGGACTGACCCCTTTATCATTATGTAATGTCCTTCTTTATCTCTTGCTACTTTCTTCGTTTTGAAGTCTATTTTGTCTGATACAAGTACTGCAACACCTGCTTTTTTCTCTTTGTTGTTTGCATGGAATATCTTTTTCCATCCCTTCACTTTTAGTCTGTGTATATCTTTGGATTTGAGGTGAGTTTCTTGTAGGCAGCATATAGAGGGAACATCATTTTTAAAAGACCTCTGAAAACGTGTATGCTTTGGAATTAATAATGTTTAATAGTAAAAATGGGAGTAATAAATCTTATATTTAAAAAAAACTTTATTTACTGCATGGTGAAAATGAAATAATTTAAGAATTAGCTAGTAACTGATTTAAAGTTAGCTAAAGTCTTCTTGGTAAAATAACAAGGGTAACAGTTAAAAGTCTTTAATCATTTCTACAGTAGGAGAGCAATAGGAAAAAATTTCTTTGTTATTCAAATAAAAAGAATATTGCTTATATTATATACTCTCTGAGTATTTGTCTTTGCATGTCCACAGCTGTAGGCCTGGCTGCGTGCCCAGAACCAGCCCTTCCCAGCAACGGCATGAAGACAGGAGAGCGCTACATGGTCAACGACGTGCTCTCCTTCCAGTGTGAGCCCGGCTACACACTGCAGGTGCTTCCTCTCGGGGTCCGGGTGATGGGAGGGGTTGACACAGTCATCCTCGGCCAGCTCATGTAAGCCCAGACCCCACATTTGCACCTGGAGCTCTAATCTAGTTCCTCTCACTCTCTTTGTGAATCAGTTTTATCAGGTTAAATCGTGCATGCTAGTCATTTTAATTTTGATGGGGAAGTAGCTTCTCAGTGAGAAAGTATGCCTTCAAAGTTGATCATTTTATTTTCATAATTATTTTATCTCAAAATGCATATTCTCCCAGTAACTATGTATGTAAAATTCTACAGGAAAGAGTATCAACAGCCTCTTGGAAGGGCCTGTCCTGGCAGCCCAGTGACAGGACCTGCTGGGCTATGGGCTTGTCCCGTTTGCATAGACATCTCACGAGTCACTTCAGTAATCGTGCCTGCTCTGCACTGGGTAAATGAAGGGCTCAAACAACAGACTTTAATTAGTTTTCAAGAAGTAATAAGTCTTTGCCATCTTTCGATAGTTTTTTAGATAAAAGTTTTAGCAAGCTTTTTTTATAACCTGAATGTGTAGCAATATTCATCATACTCTTTTGTGGTTTAACCATGAGTAAGCTTCCTCCCAGAGTAGGTCCCCTCTGTCACCTGCCATAATGCTGCTATATTTCTCCGTGCAAATATTAATCATCTAAGTATGAATATCATGACGTCCTGTAGAAATGGTTAAGTCGGCTCATGTGTCTCTCTCCAGTTATTTCAGATAATAGAGTACTTCTTGCTGTGTGTTTATTACAGTATGGAAGCTGTTAGCATTTTAAGGAGAGTCTTCATTAGTTTGTTCTTTGGCTGAAAAGAGCCTGAGTAAGCATAGGCAGAAGCTGGGATGGGGCTGCAGTGAGGTGACACCGTAGTGGACACGTCAGGGTGTGCACACGGGCTGGGGTCAGTGTCCTGCAGGACTGAGACAAGTCACAGCGGCCGCCAGGGGGCAGTGAAGGCCGCCGGGCGCCTAGCGAGCACCCCACAGAGCCTCTCCTCGGGCAGCTGGAGGCAGGGCTGTGGCTGACGGGGATGCCAGGGAGCAGTGTTGGGGCATGGGCTTGGGTGCTTGGCAGGACCACATGTATGAGCTCGCTGAGGTCTCAGGTTTAGAGCGACTCTCTATAAAATACCCACACACCTCAGCAAATGGAAACCGTTATTGCTTCTGTTATAAATAAGCATCAGGATGTGAAGACCCTGGGGTGCACGTTGACTGCCTCCGGAGATGGCCGGAGCCCTGCGAGGGAGCCGCCTTCCTGAGGAAGCCGTGCCTGGTCTCCCGTGATAGCAGGCGTCTGGCCCAGTGCCCCAAGGCCGCTGCACCCAAATACTTACGGCAAAGCGTCATAGGCATGGCTTACATGCGTCGGCGGCAAGAATTCCAAGCCGCATTACGAGGGCTGCATTTGTATGGACTCAGCGGCCTATCCCGGAGCACTGCTCCTGGGCCTTCCTTTACGTGGGTCCATTGGGAATTAACTTACACCACAAATGCATGCTGTCCGTGACCTCCCCCAGACCCCACAAGAATGCTTGCTGCTGCTCGGCGCGGTCACCTCTGTACTCGTCCCGATGCCACCCTGCAGCCACGGTGAGGGTGCCTTTGTAGGGCAGCTTCCACAGCCTCCGAGGAGAAGCTAGAGGGGACTATTTCGTAAGGACTTTCTTACCATGAATCTCTTAATATGCTGCTTAGACAAAGGCCTGTGGACACACATCTGTGGAGCCCAGTCAGACCACTTAGTAGCTCTTTTTCAAATGCAAACTAAACTATTTTTTCCTACATTAAAGACAGGGTCAAGCTTTGTGTTAAGCTGCTGAGTGACAAAGGAGTCTGGGTTTTTTTTTTTTGATTACTACAAGCGACAATTTTGCTAACAATGTATTTGGAATGACGGCATGCATGAATTACGTATTATTTATGAAAGTGTCATTCCTGGCATATTGTACACACACACATCTATATAAATGCATACACCCTCTGAGACGGAGGACAGGGTCTTAACAGCACTGTGGCACGACACGTGGCGAGTAGATTCTGAACATTTGAGCGACTGATGATCACCATCTTCCCCAGACTTCTTTTAGCCTTCTCTTAAAAAGTGAAAAAATAAAGTTCCAGTTTTAAACTAGCAAATAAAAACACAAGTAAATACAATAGTAAATAAATACTTATTTTGGATCCAACATAAAAATTCAGTCGTAATCACTAATATGAAATGTTTGTGCCAAAATCAATAACAGAATATGACCTAGATTGGTCATGAATGACTGTTTTATTGATAGTCATCAGCAAGTATCTTTAAAAGCTTTTGCACTTTATCTTAATCCCTAATTCAGAAAGAAATTTACAAAAGACCGCTTAATGACTCAGAAAATGGTACAAGCAGAGCATGAACTTTAGCAGGAAAAGCATTCTATAGAACATCTTCTTTAGGAATAAATACAGTCTTCCTTTATTGTAACAACTTTTTAAAATATCAGGAAATATGAGAAATGAGTTTTGTGGCCAATGAGCTGAGCATGAGCTGTTTCTAAGCCTAGGGACCCATTCGTCGTTGCCGACCGCATCAGTGAAAAGGCTCATTTGATATGTTCCCTGCATGGCTGGGACAATTTAACGTGACTTAAAGATTTCTTTTTCACTTGCCTCTCTGCCAATTGTGGGTGGCAAATGGAAATTCACAAGATAAGTATGCATGGCAGATAAGACCACCAAATCACAATGAGGAAAAACACGGACATGAGTTGTCTGCACATAGAGGTACCCTTTTGTCATCTTCTCTTTCATCATAAGACAGATTTTAGCATACAGCATCTCAGAATTTAATTCACTGCCATTTGAGTTTTAACAGAGGAATAATAGGACAGATTACTTGAAGGTTAAAAGTTGAAAACTTCCTATATTTAAAGGATAAAGAGATCCGAGTGATGAGGATTAATTTCATTGCAGGCACATTAATTTGACAGCTTGTGAGACTGTGTGATAATAAATGAATATCAAGTCTCCTTTCTCTCCGATGAAGGAGGACCTGACCCAGTTCTTTGCTGAACCGTAGTGGCCCTGGGACTTGTACGTGAGCCTAGATGACTCGGGAGGTAGCTTTTCATGAGATCGCACTTTGCTGACATTTCACCTTCCAAATCAGTGCCTCGTATTTCCTAATCCTTTAGCCTCTCGAACCAAGAGCTCTAACCTCTGATAATAAAACAAAAAAAAAAGAACTTTGCCCAATTAATCTTTTTAAGTATTAGGAAGGGAGTCTGGCAGAATAACAGACTGCTGAAAGGGACATTGAACAATTTTGTCTTTAGCAAAATGGAGTGATTATGGTTTTCTTTACTTTTTTTATTTTTGAATGTGATTCAAATTAATCAGTGTGATTCATTAGTAAACATTAGAATAGATTTCACAACTTCTGGGTTTTGTACATTTGTAATTAAATCCAAAAAGGAAAAGGAAACCAGTAAGCATAGATGTTACCGCAAACATTTAATCCCAAAATACTCTACTTTCAGTTATGTGAGTTTTATTTTATCCTTTTCAAACAGGGCCGCTCCCACATCTCATGTATGCCAGGAACCGTTCGCCGCTGGAACTACCCATCTCCCCTTTGCATTGGTATGAACATGCCTTTTGTCCCCGTGTGGCTGCACACGTGTGTAGACAGCATGTTGGCAATCTTCTGAAACTCTTGGGCTTCCAATGATACACTTCTAAATGCTTTTCAAAATGCCTGCTATATAATACTAACACCGTGGTACACTACAGACATAACAAAGGTGGAATGTGCCTCTTATCCCACGGATGTAGGACTCAGCTCTCCCTCTTCTTTGGACCCCCGGCACGGGTTGGATGCAGGATTACGAGTGACCTCGGGTGACATCTGTGTCAGGGCCTGACCTCGGGTGACATCTGTGTCAGGGCCTGTGCGTGGTTCATGGGCAGGAAGGAGTGCAGCTGTTGTCAAGGTCTGAGTGGTGCTCTGTGAGGGCATTTCTCCTCAGGAAAGGCACGTTTCCAGAAACAGAACTCATAAATACAAATAAGTGATTTGAAGATGGGGGGATGGTATTTCCTAGTGGAAACGGAAAGGTGGCATGCTGGTGGCAATGGAAAGGTTCAGCCTGCCTGTTTGGGGAAAAGCACCCCCTGACCCCGTGTTTGAGAAGGGACCCTGCCCCCTGGACCCCACAGACCTCCCGGAGGACTAACATTGCGGCTCTGATAAGCCTGCAGGCCCAGCAGGTGGCTTTCATTTACCCCCTTCTGGGAAGGCCTGGCCATGTACAGGCTGGAGCCATCAGGGTCCTGGCCATCCTTCCATGAAATCACGTGTCCTTCTGTAATTCAGGCCCAAGGCCACACCTGCCACCCCCGTGTGGGTCTGACTCACACCTGTCCTCACGGCTCAGGTGACTACAGCAGTGTCAGTGGCTCTTCTTATCCGTACAGCCCACATACCTCTCGCCTTCTTCACACCAGCTCCCTCCTGAACCCCCTTCCTCCTCCACCACCAAGATCACCCACCTTTTCTGTCTAAACCTAGACTTCCTAGGACTGCTCTCTCATGCCCCAGATCCCAAGGCCCCTCGCCCTCGTCAGCCCTACACCTAACCGCACTCCAGCTGGGGTTCTCCCCTCTAACACCTCAGCTTTAAGATCCATAGCCATTTTTTATTGAAGTGTAGCTGATATGCACTATTTTAACAGTTTGAGGTGCCCAACATAGTGATTCAACATTTACGTACATCAGGAAGCAACCACCACGTCAGCACGCAGCCATTCCACGTTGCTGTCTCCCCACGCTGTGCATTCATCCCCATGTCTTCTCACTTTAAACTGGAACTCTGCCTTTCACTCCCACATTCACCATGTTCCCACTGTCACAATGTCCTATTTGTTTACAAGTGAAATATGCTCCTTAGTGACCAGTATATTTTTTCATGCAAGTGGTTTCTTGGAAGAAATAATGTCTAACTACCAAGTGACCTAAAAAGTTAAAGTAATTTGTAGGAGATTTTAAATCCCAGCTTGATTAAGAAGAGGGTAAGAAAAGGGAGATGAGGCCTACCTGCTCCGGGGTCTCCTGCCCCCTGCATACCCGTGCCTTACACAGAACATCAGCCTTCCTATTTGCCTTTAAATGAAGAACTTCCCCTTAAACTTGGGAACTGAAATATTTTAAACTTGGAAATAAAATCAACCCAAAACAGGTATTCAGTCAAGTAATATGTCATTGCTGACACTCTCTGTTACATGAGGAAATGTTTTATTTGAATAGTTAACCTATATTAGCCAAATATAATTGATTTTTACCTTTTATTTAACACATCTTGTGTATTAGCAAGTGTCAGGGATCCACCCACTCCCAGACACCTGCTTGCCCCTCCTCCTTTACAGGCTGCCCAGAAAGGTGCTTCACTGGAGAACTCACAAATGGCCCATAACAAATGTCAAAGAGTGATTTGAGAGATTGAAAGGGTTGTTTTTTATTTTTATTTTTCAGCTGTTATCTTTAAATTAATCCAAGCTGGGGGATTTTAGGACCAGAAATCCTTAGCGAGAAAGTATTTTATTTATTAGCTATTAGAATATCAAGCCCTAATTAAAAAAAATACTACTACTAATGAAGACAGTTATCAGAACACTTCTGTGCAGGGTACTGAGGGTCAAACCTCAGCTTAACTGAAGCTAACTATTTTGAACTTCACACGAAACACCTTTGCCTGGGCCCTGCTGGCCGGGGAGTGGGCGTCCCCTCCCCACGGGACCCCTCCCTCCAGCAGGGCAGGGCTGGTGCCCTCCAGGAAAGCTCCCATGTGTTTTGACCAAGAAATCAGGAATCTGCACAAAATAAGATAAATATATCCAGTGTAATGTAAGGGCCCTAGCTATTTTATAAGAATAAACACCTTGTTCTCTACAGATGCCATATTTGCCTCTGACTCTCTCAATAAAACTATTTAAGAAAGGGTCAGGCAGGGAAGGAGTTTTCCAGCAGGAGGCAGGAATTGAGTCTACCAAATGGCGGCAATAATAATGCCCTTTCACCGCTTGTAGCGAGAATTAAGTGATGCTCAGCCCGATAAGCATTACAGAGTTGGTGGCTGACCATGGTGACTAGCACACCACCCAGTAGTGGCAGCTCGTGACCTAACGCAGGGGTGCCTGGCTGGACTGTATTAAAAGGACGAGTGGGAGCCTCTGTGTACCAGAAGCAGGTACATTTTCAAAGACAGTCCTTGTTTTTAAGCAGTTGACCCTCAAGAGAGAACTATTCCCTTAAATAACTGAAGTTCACAGCATTGTGCATGTGCTGCAAATAGAGGAGAAGACAGTCAGTTGAGCAGCTGAAGTTAAGCTTCCTTAGGAGAAGGCCCGGCCCACCCAGCTAACTGCCCTTGTCCACTTACAGCCACATGTGGAGGGGCCCTGAGCAGCATGGGGGGCGTGATCCTGAGCCCGGGCTTTCCGGGTGTGTACCCCAACAACCTGGACTGCACCTGGAAGATCGGGCTGCCCATTGGCTATGGTGAGTGAGAAGCATTCAGTTCCTACAAATGCAATGTTTTAATCTGTCTTTGAAAAGAACTCAGCTGTTTAAAAAAATGTGCGTTATTCTGTTGACATAACTGTCTTTAACTGAAAGTGGCTTACAGGTTTAAGTAAAGCTTCAGCAGAGTAACGTCAAGACCAGAAAGTTACTTGAAAAATCAGTTCAGCCATGCAGCTGTTACCACAGCAAATTAAATGAGGTAAATGATGATCTAAGAGGCATGTGAAGTACGAAATGCTGCCTCCCTGATGCGGTTATCAATATCTACATTTATAATGCTGCCTCTTAGCATCTGTCTTGGCAGCTCTATCGTGGTGGTTGTTTCTTTTGAACAATTTTTAAGGCTTTTCCAGGTGATGACGCACTTTAGTATTGTTCTGTAAATTTGTAATTGTATTTATTTAGGTTTAAGAAAATGGCATTTTTAAATATTTAGTTACGAACTTTCAGGTCATCCACCTTAAATAATTCATCACTTGAATCGTCTTGCACACTGAAACTTCATTGTGGCCTTCTGCGGAAGTGCCTGTGCTCTGTGACATTGGGGTCCTCCTCATGCATCCCCCATCTGCCTTATAATTTCCTTTGCACTTTTGGTTCCTTAATTTGGATTTTCCACACAAGAAATCTCTTTCTGCAGAAGAAAAAATTCCCCTTGATTTTCTGAAAAGCACACACTATGACAGGTGTACCAAATTACTCTAGTCACTGAATGGCCTAGGACATAGGTCCTGAGGAATCATGTACTAAAATAAATGTTAGTTGAATGACAAATGAACATAAACAAAAATGGAAACCATTGCCCTAGAAGATCGTATTATGCATTACATTTCCAAGGCTTTTGCCTTAAGAACGTGTGCCCAGGATGGCAGCCACAGCAGGACGTGGCGTACAGAGGGCAGGGACCACCTGCTCAGCAGAGCAGCCCCAGGGGACACACAGGGCCTGGGTCAGTTGTGGGGGCTGGACACCCATAGACAGGCACATGGTCCACATAAATATTAATGTATTTTCCAAAATTGACTGATCCATGATTTGAGAAGGCTATATTTTAGCTTATTTCTTTATGTTGATCACTCATAGACCAATATGCAAGCAAATAATTTGGGGGAAAGCATCAGTTACATTTCCTGACTTCATGTTCATGATTTTCAAACCTAAACAAAATATTTGTTTGAAGAAAGGCTGAAATGAAAAAAAGATTTATGAAATATTAGAAGTAAATTATTTAAGTCTTTAAAATATTTGATATTGCATAGTATTGAGTTTTAAAAAGCATCTTGAAGAAAAGGTGAAAAGGAACTTTGTATCTTACATACTAAACATATGCAAAATATTCTCTCCCCAGCTTCTTAGAATAGATGTACTTAATGCTCTGGAATAATTTGCTGTGGATATCATTTAAGAAATGCACCAGGCTTGCCTGTGATAAGTTTTTATAATCACTTCTAAACATTAAGCTATAAATTTAGGGAAGAGGCATGTAAGTGGTGGTAGGTCCCCTGACATGGTAAATATTTGGGAATTTTCTGTCTCAGCTAGGAATACTTTCTGGGGTGTGAATAATTATAGCATTTTGCAGATTCGTAGAAAACCTTACTGCCTAACTTTTGACTGCACACCAGTCTTTTGAAAACCCTTCAGTAAATTAGTTCTGTCTGTCCCTAGACTTGGTTGATCTCCGCCTCTTCCCCTTGTTGACCCGCCACCGCACAGCACCCACTGTCCTGGGAACCGGGGCTAGAAGGCCGCCATAGTCTTGCTCTCAGAGGCCGACCTCATTTTCAAGCATGGGACGTGTTTCCACCAGGGCCATCTGACGGTGTCTCAGACTCAGTCCAAACTCAGACTCATCCCCCTCTGCTCCCCTCACTCAGTCTGTTTCCGGGCGGGCTCCGTCTGACCCATTGGTGCCCACGGCACTGCCGTCATCCTAGGTACTTGCCTCTCCCAGAGCCTTGCCTGCTTCTGCTGCAGGTGCCACCCGAACATCCCACATCGAGGCAGACCTCAGAGCACCCCCCCGACATCCTGCAGAAGTACCTTTGGGTTGGAAACCCAACAGTCTGAACTTTTAAGTTCAAGCACCTGAGAAGTTTCTAAATAAAAACAAAACAAAACAAAAAACGACCATAGCAAAGATCACCACCATCTCTTTGGTTGTCATTTCTCCCTCCTCCAGGCCCATCTGCTCCTCTGACACCAGACCCGAGGCTGGTTCTGGAACATTTCATGTAAATACAACCCAGGAGACAGCTCCTGCTTTCCTGGTGGAGCACGTATGAAGGAGGGGAAAATGCATTTCTACTGATGTCCCAGTAGATGTTTTACCTGGAAAACTGCTGTTAGGAAGTTCTTGGTGACCAAGTTGGAAGATAAGAATAAAAAGACCCCTCCTGCCTCAGACTGGGGAGGGCGTCAGGTGGAAGGTAGCTTACAATATAAACGCGGGGGTGCTGACTAGTCCTTCCCAAGAAAAGTGCACACAAGCCCGTTGCTGTCCTGCCCACCTCCCTGGACCGCCCCATCGTCTGCTCTGGGCGTCTGCATACGTGTGTGTAGAGGGGGTCTTCTGGCTATCCTTGTTCTGCCCTGAGGTTTGGGGAACAATTTCAAATAATTAGCAGCATCCCTGGAAGGTCCATCAAGAAATGGACCTTATGGGAAGCTTGTTTACCCAGAACAAAAAGAGAACTCCAGGTCTGCTGTGGATCATGTCTGCATACACTTGGAACGCTGCATCCCAAGGAAAATAGCTGTTCACACTGGTGGTTCTCCCATCCTGGCAGACAGGAATCTGGGTGGACATCGAGTCATTACAGTGACGTCTGTGGTCTGCCCCTAGATGCTCTGTTCCTGTATCACTGGCCAGATGGGGAAAGTAATTCTGCAAAATAATTTTTACTTAGCATCTCCAGTATTTTGGATGATGGAGTCATTTCTCCAATTTATAGAAGAGCACTTTTAATGAAAATAAGATCCAAAATGCACAAAGGTTTTTTTTCATAAGATCCTTGTAAACACTATATATGTAGCATAAATTGCTTTGCTAAAAAAAAGGTAAAAATCATGAGGTTTTGACAAATTGGAAGTAGAGATAGGATGTTTGAGTATGAAAACCATGATAAATTAAAACTTTAAAGTGAATTCCCAAAAAATAATTGATACTCTTCCAAATCTTTCTTAAAAATGAGTTCTGTTTTAAGATTTTTAAAGTTAGTTTCCTTATTTCTTGAAATGCTGTGTCAGGTATGTGAAACTCCAGCCCTGCTGCCCAGCTGCCAGCATGGTGCCTGACTGCTCCGGGCAGCGGCAGCTGTTGGGCCGGCCAGCACCATAACCCCAGCTCCTCCGCTGACCCCAAGGGACACACTGACCAGCATGTGAGGCAGCATCTCCTTTTCCCGAGGAAAAGGATATTTGCTGTTTTCACTCGTGGAGGATTTTATTGAGACATTTTGCCTCTTTACATACCACTGGATATGCATGAGATGGCCTGAGGGATTGTCCAATCCATCAGTTCAGCGGCTGCTGGCTTAGTTAGTAACTGTTTCCATCAGTTCTGCTTCTCTCCCACATCCGTGATCAATCAGTAGTTCAAGCAGGCAGAAGGATCGGTTGTTCTGACATCACATGAAAGCCCCTCTTGTCTCGCATGGCTGATAACGTGCTCTGCAGCCACCATCCCCTCCATCCTGCCTCGGGGGCAGGTGTGCCGCATCTGCTGGCTGGCGCTACTTGAGTGTGGGCAGCGTAGGCCATGGTTGCTCTTGTTCTGGGCTCTGAGTTGAGCCAGGTAGAAATCCCAGCTCTTTCCGTTGCTTTGGCCTAAGCCTGATCAGCACAGACTCTGTCTCTGCTCCTTTGAGCCTCTCTAAAGGCCCCATTAGCAGAAAAGCTACCGAGCATGTTCTTCTCTGCCAGTGCCTTTTATATTTAAAACCAGGGAACCGTCCGGCCATCTGGAAGCATGGCAGGGAATACAAGATCCCCTAGGACGGTCACTGGATTCTGAAACTGTTAACAGTTGCGCTGTATGTTTATCATGCACAGAAAGTACAAGATAGAACAGTGAGCATCCACAAGTTCTAAAAACAAGAAAACGGGGGGTTAGCTCTGAAGTCATGGTCACATGACTATTCAGTTTTGACAAGAGCCACAGTTAAAATCCTTGGTGCAGCCACCTTGTGCTGACACTTCATTCTCAGCATGTGAGGGTCCTCGGTTGAGGACGTGCTGTGTAAATCCCACCAAAGACGGACATTCAGATTGGTTTTCTTGCTTTGATGGAACGTTTTTATTCTCAGTCTGTGAGACACTGACGGGTAAGTCGGTGGTGCTCCTTGCAACCCTTCACTTGGGCTTTACAAGGTCAAAGCGGCACAACTCGCTGAACACTGTACAGATAAATAATTCCATATCAAACCAGATTAGAATGGGGGCCTTTTCTATTTCCTGATATGTATTAGGTGGTTTGATATGTGTCTGGATTTATCCTGCTTAACATGCTAATTTTTTTTCACAAAATCAAAGCTGTCATAATTCTGTTGCACTTTCCAGTTCAATGCCAAGTCAATGAAAGGCCAGTGTGTCTGTCTCCTGTCCTCCTAGGCACGGTGTCTGTCAGTCCTTCCCCCAGTCTGTTTGCCATCGCATCTTTCTTGGCTGTGGCATTCTGTGTCTCTGGATAAATGCATCAGAAATCTGCTTACAAGCTTCTGAAATGAGCACATTAGGCCGTTTCCCTGCTATATGAGTTTATCCCCAAGTGTCCTGAATCTTGCATATCCTATCTGGTACTTTTGGACATAAATGAAATGCCAGTAATTCAACCACAGCTTTTTGTTGTTCTGTGTCCTACCCCATGGTCACAAAAGTGACAGGTATTTATGAAACCCTAGACCACAGTGGTTCGTGGCCTTGACTTAGTTACACACACACACACACACACACACACACGGATTCATTAGTACAGTTTATTAGTAACAGAACCCTTTTATCAGATTTGCAGGCCGTGCTACAGAAGAAAACTTATTAGTTGAACAGTGGATGAGGGATCAGACGCTGGTGTGGGCTGTGCACCCAGGCAGCTGGACATGCGCAGCAGTGAGGAGCGGACAGTGCAGGATGGGGAGCTGCGAGGCCTTGCTTCCTCCCCTCCTGCCTGCTTCCTTCTCTTTCTCCCTCTTTTTTCCTTGCTTCTGAAGGTCCTTCATATTTGCCTGGATTTAGAAGAAAATTAATAGCTCATTGATGGCTCTTTATTAAAGAGGAAGATTTGCCATTTGAAAATATTTACAGAAGTGTTTAAATGTGGTGAGTTGTGCGTGATGTGAGGACGGCCCCGCAGGCCGGGCCGCAAGCCCCTTCCCTGCCTCGGGGGGAGGCAGGGTGAGGCGGGCGCAGACGACCCAGCAGGAGTTCCGAGGCTCGCACTCCGCTCAACTGAGCCTTGGTTGCTGAAGGTCTTGTTTCACAGGCTCTGCTTCCTCATCTCTTCCTGAAGCAGAATTGCAGATGCTCCTTCCTTACGCTCTTCCTCTGCCAGCTGGGTTGGGCAGATTTAGTACAAAATTATTTTCTCCAAGAGTTGGAATATTCTTAACATCATGAGACAGTTTGCCCATGTGCACACTGAACCAGAAGAAGTGAGGCTTCGTCAGCCCATGGGGTGCAGAGCTAACCTGCCTCTTCCATGCTGCACTGCACAGAACACCTGCCATCTCTGAGCCCCCGTGAGCCCACCTGCCAGTGTATGCGAGGACAGTAACTACCCGGCTGGATGACTGTGAGAGGAAAGTAGTCGCCAGGTTGAACCCAAAGCACCACGGCTGGTGTTATGACACCCAGCCAGAAAGGGCCATTATTTACCCTTCCTCCCCACAGACTTTTCCCCACAGCTGATAAAATTGGTAATTTGGGCAACTTTACATTCTGTGGAGCGCCTCTGGCTTTTCTTCCCAACCACTCTTTACTTGCCATCCTTCCTTTTCACTGATTTCTGTGTTTTCACAACTGTGTTTTCCATCTACACCTAGGTAGATAAATTTGCTTAAGTTTCTCTGCATTTACAGTTAAGCAAGGCAGCCCATGTAAGCATTATCTTGAGTTTTCCACACAAAGGAAATATATATCAAATATGTTAGATGAAAAGTGGACCTAAAGCTCTTCTTATCAATCAGGAACAGGAGACAAAAACACGAAGTTAAAGCTTTTATCATATGTTGGGGGACTAATCTGTAATAGTTACTGGAATTCTCAGTTTAGGCTTTACAGACCTGAATTAATTGCATGGATTTATGCTAAAACTAATACCACTGAAGTTCTTTATAAATTAAGTGAATAGAAATATTGCAGACACAGTAGTCAAATGAATTTTAAAACTTCCACAACATCATATCAAATAAGTCTAAATTCTCCTGATTTTTAGATGCCTTGAAATTATCAGCTTGGTCCACAGATCAGTAAGGCGTTGTTCACTGGTACAATCTTTGGTTTGTGAAACTGTGTCAGGCTGTTAGACTGAATGGTGATAGAGTTATATGGGGTCTATTGGATGGGGTTTCTTGCAGACATCAATAATGTGCTCTGTGTACATAATGCGATCAAAACAGTGCAGCTAAACTACCAAGTCACTTGTGCAATGAAATGACCATCCATTTAAAGGCCACTTTAAAGTTTGCTGCATTTTGTTTTAGACCTCTATTGTTTTCTTCCTTGATACGGTTGTTAATTATCTTGTGATTTGGTGTATAGTCGCAGCCTCTGTTTCTGTCTGTGACAATTATAACAGCTGGAACAAAATCTTGGCCATATGTGTAAACACGAGTGGCCCTCCTAGGGATTTATGCCTGTATAGCTCTGTGCTGCAGCGCGGGGAATGCTCACAGTCAACTGCAGGGGACCTAGGCATGTGAACTGCCCGCGTGAAGGTCACCCAGCGCGTGTCGTCCACAGGTAGAGTTGCACCCTGGGAGTGGGGTCCTGCGATGTACGCTAGCCCCACCGTGATTGCGCTGCTCTGCCTCCGAGAGAGACATTGTGCAGGGAGACTAGTGAAATTTTCATCACTTTTGCCAAAATCAATTTATAAATTTTGATATTAACTTTTATTACTTCTGCATACTTTTTCATAGGTGCACATATTCAGTTTCTGAATTTTTCCACCGAAGCTAATCATGACTACCTTGAAATTCAAAACGGCCCTTACCGCAGCAGCCCCATGATCGGGCAGTTCAGCGGCTCCGAGCTGCCCTCGGCCCTGCTCAGCACAACACACGAAACGCTCCTCCACTTCTACAGCGACCACTCGCAGAACCGGCAGGGGTTTAAACTCGCTTACCAAGGTAAGGAGCGAAACGAGAATCCACAGATGCTGCTCTTGTGTGAATTGTTCTGAAATGTACACCCCGTACCAGTTACAGACTTGTGCAGCCGGAATGCCTCTCGGGTGCTGTTCCCCGACCAGGGTGGAGTCACTGCCAACCTGACACACGGGTCCTGGACGTTGCCTCGTAGGGTGTAACCGCTCCGCGCTGCCATAGCCCCCACTCCCCTCCCAGGGCTCGTGCTGCCCGATGGCCCTCCTCTTGCACCTGAGCCGCTAGCTCATCACGTGACCTCTCTGGTCAGTGTCCTCTTACGCACTTGTGCGCCGTGCCCTTCAAGACTGTGCATTCAGTTCATGATGGAAGTGGGTCTGGCAGCTTCTCCCATGCCTTGTCTCCACGCAAATCAGTGGCTGTGTGCATTATTCAAGTCCTGTGCAAGTTATGCCAGTAAATGAACTTTATCGTTTGTTCTTAAGTCATCCAAAGAGAAGGCATAAGGCAAACTGGTACTAACTGTTATCCAGGCATTTCTGACATGTGAAAAATTTCAAAATTTTCATTTCATAACAAATAATTCAGCAGATCTTTCTCAAATAGTGTGAAATTAAGTTGAAAATGTCAAAAGTAGGGCTTTTTTTTATCATGGCTAAATCACTTGCTTTCTTTAATTTCATAGACTGCCCTCGAAAAATAGAGCTTTTTAGTATTTTATTGCTGAAAGAGTATGGCATTTTGTTTTGAACTTTTAGACATCGTTACATAAAATATAAAATATAACTTCAGATTTCCAAAACTTGGGCGTCTTAAAATAGTAATCTGGATAGGAGGGAACCAGAGAGGGAGATGCAGGCTGGAGCTGCGAGGAAGACAGGTGCCCTGCCACACGCCCTCCGCTCTGTCCCCTTCTGCAGTGTGAGAGGCCTCCTCCTCCCCTGGCCCATCCAGCCTGTGCTCCGGCTCGGCTCTTCCAGAGCCCTTCCTGTGGGAAACCTCTGCCCTTTGCTGCATTTGCAGTGGCTGCTTCTCTACTAGGTCTTGCCCAGCAGCATTTCAGATACACTGAACTCTCTCTCTCTCACCTGTGTGTGTGTAATTTTTGTGTACCTCTAATGTGACCCCCTGCTTCCTTTAGCTTCCACCTTCTAAGAAGCACTTTTTGAGGAGCGACCCCCACAGGCTTCTCAGGCTCTGCACCCCGTCCCGGTTCCCCAGCCTCTCCTACCCACCTCTGACATGCCCTCTGTGGACCGGGTCTTGCCTCCCAGTCCCCCCATCTGGAATGGGCATTTCCCGCATTTCCGGTGGCCTCAGCACCACTGCCCCTTCCTCTCGCCAGACACCCCCTCCCCTTGGCTTCAGGACAGTACAATCTCATGGTTATTCTACTGTCCCACTGCCATTTCCTTATTCTCTTCGCCTCTTTGTCCTTGTCTGACTGAAGGACTGGGCTGGGGGCCCTTGTGCTGTCATCTTTCCCTCCCCCTGAGTGTTGTTGGCACTCCTGGATCAGAGGCCCTGGTGGTAACGAGTAGCCTCTGACCCATCTGTTTGTTTCACCAAGCCAGCTTCTGTGTGCCAAGCCTCCCAGCACTCAGCTCTTCCCCGCACTGCACCAGGTAAACGGCATAAAGTCTCCAGTCACTTCAGCATAAAACTGGTGTTTCTCCTGGTGCCTTCCCTTCCCCACCTTGTGAATGCAGTCCCCTGTCCCCTCCCATCTCCGCACGCCTCTGGACCCTGCCCGCTGCCCCCATGTCCATCGCCACACCCACAGTGTTTGACTAAGTATAGATTCATCCTCTTTTGAACCACAGGGCAAAGCCTGAGGCCTGATGAGGGTGGCACTCCTCCGGGGCCTCTGTCTCTGTGTTCCACCTGGTGGTTTCCTGCGCTTACTTAACATCCAAGTTATAAATTCACAGATTCAGCCTTAAAGTGATGAGGGGCTCATCAGAAAGACAAAATAAGAAAAACAAATCTCAGGTTACAAAAATGTCTGTCATATTTCGAGAACAATACATTTAACAATGACATTAGCATAATTTTTCCTCAGGTTAAAATTCCAGGCAAATGTACAAAATAGCGTGAAGCATACAGCAGTCCCATGTCTTCTGTTTCCAGTCCTTGTTTCAGGCTTCCTCGGCTTATCTGAAATGTTCCTTATGATGAAATCCCATCAGATCACATTTTTCTCCCATTATGTCCACTGTATTTTTCTTTCAGGCTGCCTGGGACTGTTTAAGAGGGGTCTTTGTGATCACCCCTAACTTATTACGGGGACCAGGTTTGCCTCTGTCACTCCCGAGTGCCCTGACGCTGTCACCATGCTCCCCTGTGGGACGATGCAGCAAGCCGGGTGGGGGAAGCATCCGTGCCTCAGGGGAGGTGTCTGCCGATGACATCTGACTGTGCAGCAGTCTGCACCCCATATGAAGGACCTGACTTTCATTCTCTAGACCAGTGGTTCTAGAGTTCAAGGGCTCTGCAACGTGAATGGTGTATATGTGTAAAACACACCTAGATTTTTCGCCACATGCAACGTGAAGTCTTTGAAGGATTTTAAGCAAAAGATAAATTGCTGCAAATCAGAGAACATGCTGATGGAGGAGGGATGAGGAGTGAACAACAAAAAGGGTGGCAAAAACGCTGCAGGTGTCTGGCAGGGAGACAGGGTCCGGCCTCAACACGCAGGCCTCCGGGAGGGAGACGGGGTCCGGCCTCAACACTGCTTTTTGTCACCTGCATCTGGCTGTGTGCTCAGCCTAATATGACTATGTGAAGGACACCTGGCGATGAAATCCATGCTTCCTTTTCATACCTCTGCGCACCCGGCCCCCACCCCATCCCTGTGCCGCCGAAGGATATGCTACTAAAGCATGAACATTTCATTCATGCTCATCTTGAACTTGGTCTTATATTACATCCATAGTTGGACTGGCACGATGTTACTATATAAGTCACTAAGAACCTAGGCATAATTATTATAATTATATAACAATTAAGCCATAGTTTCTCCCTATTTCAGATATTCTTAATGGTGAACTCAAAATCATACTTCTCTTTCCTTATTGATGTTGCAAATGTCAAATGCAAACACCCATGGCAGTATTGTTCACCATGGGATTTTGAAACTATGCGTTATCTTAGTAACTTTGAACCTCCAGAGCTCAAAGAAATGTTTTTGTTTTATTTCTTGCGCTCTTTGCCAGATAGAGTTTTTAAGGCCATGTCTATCAAGTTCCAAAGTCTATCAGTTACCTAAATCCAAAAGGAATGGTCTAGAAAATGAACCACACAAAAGGTTTAAGTCAGACTCATCTAGAGCAGAGGTCATAAGGTGCTACAAATGGCCGGCAAAATACCAGTATTTTTTTAATTGTTAATATTTAGAATGAGCTTTCACATGATTTGCAGAATACTGTAGGTCTACTTCCATTCTCTGTCTTCAATGTCGGAATCTGGAAACGCATGGCCAGCCCTCAGACGTGTAGAGAGTCTCCTGAGGTGTCAGAGTGGAAGGCATTGACTGCAGAAGTGCCCTGGGCTCCCGGCCAGCTTTGACCGTCGATACTGCCTGCTTGGCCTTCTGGCATTTGGATTTGTGAGTCCTCATCTAGGCCAAATGTGGGTGGTTGAGCCAATGTTTTGTTTACTGGACACTGGATAAATATCCATATTAAAAAAAAATCCCTAAGCCACATACTTTTTATTATAGACAATTAATTTGCTATAGTTGAGATATATAAAAATAAATTACATAAAGATAATGAGAACACAAATCTAAGGTATTCCAAATTCTTCTAGGGTATCATATCTGACAAGGATGATACTTAATTAGATAGCTTATCAGTGTTTGTCATTTTATAAAATATGTAAGTTGGCAAAATGACACAATTCTGATTTGTAGTCACATCGAAATTCCTAGGTTCCACTGGAGATGTATAAGTTAAGCTTATAATTAATAACTTATAACAAGGTGCATAAATCATGTAGATAACTTTTGTCATTCTCAGTGATGTCTGTGTTGTACCCCTTATTCCTAAACCTTGTCATTTATTTATGGCCATAAAGGTCAAAAATGTTACTGTAGATGTAGCTGTCTGGAAGTTAAATTACTTATCCAGAATTTGAGAAATGGAAGGTGAAGAGCTGTGTAAAATAAAATTGAGTTCATGTACACTATTTCTAAGTCAGAAACTGGAAAACAGTTGATAATATGAAGATATTTATCGACTAATTTGACATTTGTCTGCAAACCTGAGCCGTTTCCCCTTGCAGGTCACGTGGGTTTGCTCTACCATTTGTAGGCTTGCTGAGTGTAAAGGCAGCCGCCCCCACACCCCCCACTGCGGGGATCTAGTCTCCCGGTCCAGATGCACACTCAGCTCAGGGCGCGTGTCTCCTGGGCAGTGGCCTTGAGCCAGCGGCCGGCTTGCCCATCGGCCTGGCTGTGCCCGAGCACGCAAGGCTGAGTCTGCAGGCTCAGCAGCCCAGCAGTCCCTTTGAGTCAAAATATGAATTTTCCTACCAGGTAAATGCTATTCTGCCAAAGGACCACAGGCACCTCATCCTTACTTGGTCAAAGCACAGGACACAGTTGTGGTAGCTGTGAGCAAGCAGTTGGGTTCACCATGCCCACGAGGCTCCAGGCAGCCTGAGAGTCTTGGGGTCGGCTGCAGCCTCAGCAGTAACACAGTCGGCTTCATTAGTAGGTATTGGGGTCATGGAGTGACATAATCAAAAAAGAGCATTTAGGTGAATATCTTAAAAGTGAGACCCAGATCCCATCCTTATTACAAAGGAAGAGTCATCCCAGACATTATGTCCAGCCTGCATTGGTGGATTACATGTTCCTGGGACCCCAGGTGAGATTTCTCATGGAGAGGGAAACCACATGCTGAAGAGGCCTTCAAAGTCATCTTCTGTAGACGCTGATGCAAAGCGCAGACCCATCCGTGTAACAGGCCGGGCAGAATGTGTGTGGGTGTGTGTGCGTGCACCTGTCAGTGCAGCTTCGTGTGACATTCATCAGGAATCTCTGTGAACCTTCCCTTCTTCGTGCTCTTTGTGATAATGCTTCTATAGTCCCGCATTCACTGCTAAGCACACTAAAGGCATCTCCAGGGAAGTTGAGGTCATGTTGAGCAGTCTAACTTGATTCCCCTCCCATGAGACTGGCTATCCATTTTGAGAGTTTTTTTTATGATTTAATTAGCAGTTATATGTGGTGTATTAGAGGTCTCATTTCTCCAACAGTTTGTTGTATTTCAGGCAAAACAAGAATGAGAACAAAATGGATTTCATTGTAAGAGCACAGGAGCAAAGGAAACTGGTAGTGGAAGGACGCTATCGCATTCTGTTCTTTTCATGAGCACGTGTCTATAGACCAATTTCATGCACAAATAACAGCCTTGCGTGGAGGCCGCTTAGCCCTTGCTTCAGGGAAAGGTTGTTTTCATGGAGTTTAATGTGGGGCCCTTGGGAGAGGCCGGGGGGGCCTGCTGTGTGTTTGCCAGATCGGCTCACAGAGGAGCTCATGGGTGGAGAAGTGACGTGTGCATGTGTGTGTGTGTGAGTGTGTGTGTGTGCGTGCACGCACATGAGGGGTAAAGAGAAAGACCAGTTGACTTGACTAGGCTTTCTGTTCTGTTTCCTGTCCTTACACTTATTAGCATAGTGTTTTCTAAGCATCTAGTTTTCAAGTAAGATGTGACAGCGTTACAAGAGCAATCAGTAATGACAGACGTGCACACAGTCCTTGACATATGTTCTTCAAAGACACAAAGGTTTGAAAACTCTTTTCTTTTGTGCAACTATAGATATTTTCCCTTGAAGTCTGGTATGATGGAGATTTCAACTGTAAAATAGTTTACTTACAAGATGTAGAAAAACAACTAAAAAACACCTGCCTAGATCACTCACCTATTGTCTTTAACTCACAATTTATTCTAAAATTTGAGTTTAAAAGCACTTTTCCTTTTGCAAATGGTTGTTATTGCTGTGAATCCCATTAATAGGAATTGTGCTTGTAATATTGATCTGGGGTAGATCCTTGTAGGAGTCCCTCCTTCTGATCGTCTCAGGAACTCCATGTTATAAGGTACCTTCAGCAAAAAGCAGCTGCAGGCAGACATTCTGTAAATAGTAAACCATGTTTGGTTTGTGTAAATGAAACTCATATCTCCACATTGCATTCTAAAGGTTACGTGCCAAAACTTGGCATTGAGTCCGTGAGAAACTCGCACAGCCTGTTCATTCTCACATGTTATCAGTACGTGAGGTCAGTTCCCTGTAATACTGAGGTGTGTTACACACAAATAAAAGGAAAGTAGCTGTAGCACATGCCAGTTTGTAGTGTATGAGGTCCTGGCACATGAATTAGCTTATTTGGGTTTCCCCAGTCACCCTGAGTAGACTGCTCTCCTTCATCCTTGGGGAGCAGACGGTATGGGTGACTGGGGCAGCCGAGGTTTTACGCAAGGCCCTGCCAGGAATCCATAGTCAGGGTGGTTTTCAGAGGCGCCGTTCCTTCCTCAGCTCAGCTTCTCCACTCCACTCAGAGAGGGCTCGGCCTGCCCCCGAGTTCTTCCCGCTCTGGAGCCCAGGTGGCTAGGGCCAGGACTCATCACAGGACTCTCAGAGGCCTTTGCATGTTTCCGGCTCACAGGAAAGTCAGCTGCACATCTGACTCTTGTCCAGAGACATTCTACAATTGTAAATATAAAAATAACTAGAACCAATGCATGCCGAAATGTGAAATGAAGTGACATTAGGGATTTTGTAACCCGCTAACTAGAGTCAGGGTTTAACCTTAGTCAGAGTTTAACCATACTGGTAAAACTGTGAGCTAAAATTCCAAGATTTTAACTCACAATTTTGGAATTTGCAAAGATGCTGTGTGTCAACTGAACATTATCTTTTTTATATTGAAAACATAAATATATGTATTTATAACGTAAGCTATGTTCTAAAAAATTGTACTGATAGTAAGTGCTTGTGTAATGATACTGCAGGTTGTTTTCTTAAGGGAAAAATTAAAATAATGGAATTTTCTCTCTTTGATTTGTGTTGAACAATTAATTATTGAATCAGAATGTAACAACTTCATATTTCCTGAGCAGAAGCACTTCGGATAGAGTGCTGGCGTAACTCTCTTTTCAAGTGAAAGAAAATTGGGTCCACACTCACCTGACATTCTTTATAAAACCTTTTATTATATTTTGTTTTACTCTTTTTTAACTAAATTCACCTTACATACTTTCTCTCCAGAGTAAACATTGTCAAATTTATTTTTAGTATTTGCTATATTGCTTTTAAGGCAATTTAATCACACATGCAGTTTGCTATAATTAAGTGCAAGTTGTTGTACTTCTATTACTACTAATAATTATTGTTCTCATCAGTATGGTAACTGGCAACTCGGAAAAGACATTTTAAAAAAGATACCAAAAATTCATCTTAAGAAACCATATGTGATCATATTCCTTTGCTCAATTCCAGACTAATTTAACTTCTTACATATGAGCTTCATTCTGTCTGTTTCAGCCTATGAATTACAGAACTGCCCAGACCCACCTCCTTTTCAGAATGGATATATGATCAACTCAGATTACAGTGTGGGACAATCGATATCTTTTGAGTGTTATCCTGGGTATGTTTTAATCGGCCATCCAGTCCTCACCTGTCAGCACGGAATCAACAGAAACTGGAACTACCCCTTTCCCAGATGTGATGGTAAGTTCGTTGTTCTAGGGAGCCATTCTGTTTTTCAGGGATATAATAGTGCATTAAATATTACATGAGCATATTCAAGAACTTATGACTCAACAAATATGTATTGGGAATCTATTGTGCTAAACTCATTCTACTTAGTATTTCATGAACATATCATACACCAGTACATTAAAAAACGATTAATAAACAGGCCTTCCCTCAAGGAAATTATGAGGATAACTAACAATAAATGCAAATATTTATAATGCAAAACCAGATGCAAGGAGAGTGTTTAGTGAATTGCAGATATAAAGGATGGTGTGTGCTTGGGAAGTGGCCAGGGAAATCTTCAGTGGCAGCAATATTTAGCTTTCAGTGGTTCTGTTAAACGGTGCAACTCGTAGAGGAAAGGATGCTTGCTAATTTTACCCTAGATATCTTTTGTTCTTTAGCTTTTACAGTGATCATATATTGCTTTTATATTTCCAAAAACTGATCTCATTGTGGGCTTGGAAGCATAAATTCTGTTGTTACTCAGAGAAAGAGAGCATCCAGGTAGAAGCAACAGTGTAGACAGAGGTGCAGGGCAGGGGCGGCCCGGGGGGCAGGGACGGCCTGGGCAGCAGGTGCCGGGCATGCAGTTTGGTGGTGCGTTTTGGCCGGGGCTTCTCAGGGAACGTTGGACTCAGGTGTCTGGGCAGCACTGGTGGGGCATCGGGACTCATCAGGCGTCCCTCGTCTAAGCAGAGATCCCTTCTTTGTGGCTACCTAGTTTGTGTGATGACTTGGAAGTGTTTGCAATATTGAGTTAAAATAAAGAGATCAAGTACTTTGTTTATGAGGAGTGCCTATGAGGCAGAAAAGTTACTGTAAGCCTAATATTCTAACATTAAAAACACAGTACCTTTGAATGAGAAAATAATGAAATTGCCAAGTCTATGGACCCTTGAAATGTTAAGTACTTATATCCCAGAGGAAGAAGGGGAAGGCATCTGACTGTTTGAATTTCTACTGAGGAACTAGGAAAAAGCCCATCAGTGGACTTCTTAATCATATTTTCACCTGTGTTTTTCCCTTCTATATCATATATTAAAACTATTAAAAAACTACTTTAGCTGTGTTTTTAAAAAAAACCTTATCTTAGTCAAAAAAATTTTAATAACATATGTAAGAGCATTTAAAAAATTATTTCATAAAAGTAATACATTGGTAGCATATTTGGTATTTTTTTATTAAAATGCTTTAAAAAATACTTTCATACTACTTTCCATTTAGAAATTCATATATTTATATGTATGAAACACTTAGAATTGCCCTCTTTAAACCCTTTTCTTATTGGCAGTTTTCACCTGAATCCTTTTAATATCTATGTAAATGAAAGACTCTGGCTTGTGTTAGTTAATAGAATTAAGTATTTAATTAGGTTCCGTCATTTTGTCAAGCCCAGTTTTCTAATGTGGAAATAACTGCTGGCTTAGAATTACTTTGTCAGGGTGAAAATGACAAAACCTATTGCTTTTGGTGTAGCTTAAAGGTGATGCCGTCTTCTGTGATTACATCAGGACCCATGACACACACCCGGGCTGGGCCGCACTGGGAGGCTGAAGCCCTCCCAGCATCCAGGCTGCCCAGGAATCCCCACACCAGCCAAAAGCTCAGGGGCTACCCCAAAACCCCCTGAGGTTGGGAGCCCACCAGGACTCACAGGGCTCCCTGAGCTATCACGCTCCTGGTGGTGGTTGGTAGCAGGGAAAGGATGCCGTGAAAGCACCCTTGGGAGAAGGCACACAGGGTGGGGTCTAGAGGGTTAGCCAGTCCCAGAGCCCATGGTGGCAGGGTCACGGAACGTTGCCGGCCTGGGGAGCTCACCTGGGCCTTGGTGCCCTGGGTCCTTATGGGGGCCTACCATGGAGGCATGGCTGATTGACCTACTGTCCTGTGTGGTTGAGAGTGGCTTCCAGGCCAGCCCATACCGTGTGACCCAGAGCCCCCACCCTGCATCGCGTGGCTGGTCTGTGTGGTGCCAGCCTCATCTGCACTCTAGCGGGCGCAGGCAGCCACCACGGGGGACCTGTCACGTAGGCCCTCGCACCTCCCGGTCAGGGGCAACCTCACTATTGGCACTGTCAAAGCCTTTACTATGCAAATATCTTAACCACCATATCTCTCTTCAGACCTGTAACATCATACACAGAATAGAAAACCAGACCATAAGATGCATATAAAATGATACCATTAGGTAAACTTGCTAAGCACCATCCATATGTGTGTTCAGTATCCTCTCCATATTGGATTAAATTTTAAAAAAATAAGCAGAGGGTGCTACTTTAAAGGAAAGGTCATTTTATCTGTGAAAGCCTGTATTTACAAAAAGATGTATAAGAAGAGTCTGTTTCCTGAGAAGGAATGCTGCCCAGTAGGTGTGTCAGTGTCTCTCAGCTTCACAACACGCCGGCAAACTGTGCTGGCCACCAGAAACGCACTTTATTAATGCAGAACAGCCTGTCCTTCCAGACTTTTGGTTGGTATACAGGGCAAGTATGCAATCTTCAAAGATCCAACCCCGTAGATTTCAGAAGATTCCCAGAAAAAATACATAGGTACTTTGAACAACTTCTCATCATCTTTATTAAAAACTGAGCAATTCAGATAACAAGACTCAAGAATTCTACATCTTAAGGCATCAGTCTCCAGAAGTATCTGTTAAACCAGTTTGTATGTATATGCTAAAAATATTGACATGCCAGGTTGCACAAGAATCTATTATGTAAAATTAGTATGTTCTAAACTTACCTGAAAAAAATATGGACTAAATATCTATTAAAAGAAAAAAATGTTTGAAAGTGACTTGAGAAATTTAAGACTTAATTATTTTTTGCCAGTAAGTTATATAGAAGTCTCAGTTTTAAAAAAGGGTTACAATTATTAAAATATGGCTTGAATGTAATTTGATAATGAACTTATGCATCTACACTTACAAACATGGTTCAAAAATTTAATGTCCTAATCCTTTATCACTGAAATATATATGTGTGTATATTTTAAGGCCTTTTTTTTACATTTAAACGCTCTCATACCTCATTTAAAACCCATTATTATGTATGGTGGGGAAGCTTGTGGACACAGGTAGTGATTAAGTGACTTGGTGTGACAGCAGCTTCTTTTAGGTGGACAGATTGTGTAAGCAGAAAACCGTCTAATTGTGTAATTGACACAAGCGGTCCAACCAGCCAAAGAATATATTGTTTATTAGATACCTTCTTTAATTAAGGTTCACCAAGTTGATTGATGAATGCCAGAAAATAATCTTTCCCAATAATTTAAATGAAAATAACAGTATCACACCAGGAAGAATACATCTTATCTCTTTTTGTTAGCTGTATTCATAAATACTGTATTTTGTTTTAATTTACATCATCAAATACCAATTTCTGAGACAGACTGAGCAGTGTCTATCTCAGAACCATCATAAGGAAACCAGCATAAGCGAAGGGGAAAAAAATAGGTTAGAGATGCCTGTGGTGCTCCATACCTTCAGTGAAATGAAGCACCCAGTTCCTGGGTGCTGGCTGATAGTCGGGAGTTTAACACCCACAGACAGTCATGCCCAATGTCGGTGTCAGCTGGTTAGTCCTATACATTTTTTTCTTCACATACTTATTAAAGGTTAGGCAGAAACCTTAATACAATCCTGGAGAAAACAGTTTATATCTGTGAGTCTCCTAGTAGATGTTGAGGGTTTTTAATTTTTAATTTTTGATTTAATATTACTTCATATGCTCTGACTTTCTATCCATCTCAATTCAGAGGAAGGCACATCGCACATGTTTAGTGAGAGGAAGACAGACTTAAGGAGTGTCTCCACGCACTTAGTTCTTCTGAGTCTGGCCCCAGATAAAATGAAGTGATGGTGTATGTGTCCGCCTGCCTGTGCTGGTGTCCACCAGGCCCTCCAGGGCACCTCTGCATATCATTACTTCTGACTTGACATGACCAAGAGCTGCTCAGACACATCCATCCCTTTTGTGTGAGCCTCCTAAAAGCTTCACCTTTCCAAATAACAGTGAAGTAAACTCATGGACAGAATGCACAGGGGTGCTTCAGGCAGTGTACAGAGTGGAGGTGTGTAGGAAATGAGGGGGTGACTGTTGCTTAAGTGTAAATAGACCCTGAGTCAGTTTCTCCTTGGATGGGACAGTCAGGTAAGGCCTCGCTTCCATCACACACAGTGCAGCTAATGCTGCCTCTAGAACTGGATGAAAATACAACAGGCTAATCATGTGTATGTACTCATTTTTCTCTGGAGAAGTACATATAGAAAAAACTTGAGAACTTTCCTCTCACTAACTATGCTTCACACAGCAATTCCCTCTCCCACCCTAAACTCTTTATTCTTATCATGTGTGTATGTAGAGAGTTGCAGTGTGTGTTTTTATCCTACGACAAGCAATTCTGGGAGACCAGCTAAGTTTCCTATACTAGAACTCAGTTCTGACTCTGTCTCCCTGGGGATAGTTCCAAACCCCACGGGGGAAGAGCTCAGCCCCACAGGACGGCACCCTCTCTTCAATGCCATTCACAAGTGCGGGTGTCTCCTGCACTTCTGACTGACAGGTGTAAGCCAGAGGTCCCCCTGACCCCCTCCTCCTGCTGGACTGATATGCTGGAGCAACTCACAGAACTCGGGAAAGCATTTTAATTACTCCGTTAGGATTATTCCCAGGGCTGCAGCTCAGGAACAGCCAGATGGGAGAGATGCCAAGGGCAGAGTGTGCCCAAAGGCCAGGAGAGCTCCTACCCCCTTTTCAGGAGCGCCCCCCTCCCAGCAACCCGCTGTTCTCCGGGCCCCTTCCTTTGGGATTTTCAGCGACTTGGTGACAGAGGCACTATTGATTAAATCATCGGCCGTGGTTCCAGCCCCTCCCCATCTCCCTGAATGCTGAGGCTGAAATCTCCCATGTCTAAGCAGTCGCATGGTTGGTTCCCCAGGCAGCCATCCCTGACCTCACCTGTGGCCCAAAGGTCATCTCCTTAAGGGAAGCTCAGAGGTGGTTGAAAGGGGCTTGTTATAACAGCACCAGCCACCTCATCCCTTTTATCACTGGAAAACTGCAGGTGTTCAGGAGCTCTGTGCCAGGAATGGGGAGGAAGACCAATACGTGTTTCATCCTGAAAGTCACGCCATCTCAGTGTATATTCACAATATATAAGGGAGATACACTTACTTACTCTCTCTCCTTGGAGTGGAGGAGAGCCTGGTGTCTGCATCACGTCTCAATTGGAAGTACACGACTGGTATGCTAATGCCCTCATTCCTGGCCAGCAGGTGCTGTTGGGAGCGGCCGTGGGTGCCCTCTGGTTGGCCATGGTGCTCTGACCCCTCCTGTGACTGGCTGGCCCTCCCCGGGCCTTCAGGACTGATCTCCCCCTCAGGGTCCACTTGGAGCCTCCCCTTCAGTCAGAGGTGGGCAGCTCAGGTTCACTTCACACTGGCTAGGTCACATGTCTGCTGTCTCTGCAGATCTCAAGTGAGATGCCACCCAGACCTGCTCTGTGCCACTGCAGGGACGGTTGTGCCTGCTCTCAGAGGAGATCACTGATAGGCAGGGGAAGTGGGAAGGGAGACTTGGGCTGGCGTTTTAGGCTCCCCTCTAGATTTTGCCCTGAGGTGAGAGGGCTTGCTATGTGAGTATCATAAATGTATCATGACAAGGATGGTGGCTTGCCCAGTGTCCTAGAGCTGTGAATTGAAACAAGTATCAGAAGCCGGTTACACATCTCACCTCATCATTTCCTTTGCCCCTTAAGAGGTGGTGCTAGCCTTTTTGTTTGTTTGTTTGTTTTCTCCAATGGTAAGAGAGCTCCTATAGATAATATGATTATACAATTACAAGATTCAACTTGAAAAGTCAGAATGCACAAGGGAAATCCTAGAGTTATAAACCAATACCAAGTGTAACCTCACATGCAGATAAAGGTGGTTAGCCCAGATTGTTTAATACATTTACTGAAGTGTTTCCCACGTAACTGTGTCACTGGCTTTCAGCTATTTGTTGTCTGTTGCTTACCCTGGTCTGAGTGAGGCAGTGGGAGATACAGGGAGACAGGGAGCTGTATGTGGGTAACAGTGAACAGGCACAAGGTCCTTGACTAGTAGCCGCTGACAATCTAATGGCTGAGAACAGCTGGCAGCCACTCAAAGTCACATGAAAGGTGAACAGCCCATGGCGATCTGGAGCCCATGTCGCCAGGAGACACTTTAAGGAGGCAGTGATATTGGAGTTGAGTTTTGAAGGAAGAGACCAGTTCACCCTGGCAGTGACGTGGGAGGAAGCACTTGTGTTTTCCATGCAGGGAAAGTGATTGCATGAAGTCTGGAGGTGAGAAAGCATGTCCTCTTCAGGGACCCTGAGCAGCCTTCTTTGCTACAGCATGGTCCATGGCCCTGTTTTACAGATCGTATGTATCTAAAAGTTTGCTTTGCTGGGTTACAAAACAAAATTTGTCTGACTCCTAACTCCAGTAATTATGCTGTGAAAATTCTGAAATGTTCTCCACAGCCCTTACCCTAAGGAATTTATCCAAAACCTGGCCCACATTCCATCCATTTTACACTGGTACGTTTCTCCCTCACTGGAAGTAAGTGTGCATCTGTACACTTAGTTCAGCAGTTACCATATACTGCCTCTGGCCTCGTCAGCCATTATTTGGGATTGCTACTGAACTTCTGGGTTTTTTTTTTAATATATGTGGCTCATTCACTCCACTTAAATTCAACACCTTTTGTGGCAAGTCTTTGAAAACCTCGGAAGATTCACGCCTGTAACAGACACTCACGCCACATCTGTTCGGCTTTTGGCTTGATTAAAAAGTCTGCTTGTCCATGACCTTGATGTATTACACCACAGTCTGATTTAAAGACTACATCTCAGGTTATTCTATCAAAAATGCCATTCGTTTTTCTGTAAATAAAGTAATTGCCATGGTAACAGTGTATCAGTTTATTAAGCAAAATAAAAATAGGCAGATGGGTGTTATTGTGACTCTTCATATAGTTGAAAGCTGGACAGTTGGAAAAATGCTCAGTGAAACGTGCTTACATGGTTTTATCTTGTTTCCTCAGGTATAGATCTGTGAAGAATTATAATGTTTTTGTTTAAAGGCAACCACTCTTCAATGGCAGTCTTTTAGACACTTTAAATAGGCTTTAGAAATCTCACTTAAAACAAAAAAAATGTGTTCTATATTTACGCACAATTCCCACCTGATCCCTTGCATCACAGTCTTGTGGGTCACCACTCTGTCCCAGGAGATAACCAAGTTTTTTTCTTCCTTTTAATTATGCGGGAATGACTTCATCCTGAAGGAATTTTGAATGTTTGAAGAATATATTAAATGAAGCTTAGTTAACTTCGTTTAGAAAGTATAATTCTTCTAGGGTTTTAAGACTTTAGGAGAATTATTTTGGCAAAGTAGTTCTTGAGAAATATCTCACAATTATTTCTTCTAAGAGAAAATTTTGGCTAAGGAACTTCAGAGACTTAGGGATATTTAACTGCATCCTTTCCAAAGCTGACTCTGTTGGGCTTAATTTTTCTTTGCCTCCTTTTCAGCTCCTTGTGGGTATAATGTGACGTCTCAGAATGGCACCATTTATTCCCCTGGATTCCCAGATGAGTACCCAATTTTGAAGGACTGTGTGTGGCTTATCACCGTACCGCCTGGGCATGGAGTGTACATCAACTTCACGTTGCTGCAGACCGAGGCTGTCAATGATTACATTGCTGTTTGGTACGTGAGCCTTTCTGTGGAAACTGACCTGTAATTGTGCTAAGCCATCTTGGAGCCACATCCATGGCACTTGCATGTCATATTATAGATGTAGAAATGAAGTGGCTGGGCAGACACCGGAAAGGAAATTTACCAACTAAATCTGACAATAGAAAAGAAACATCACGTAACATGTTGGAGTTTTGCCACATGGCAGCTATATTCAGGGTTATTCTGAGTGTAGATATTCCAAGGTTATTTTATTTTACATTTTTAAGTGTGATTTGTTTTTCTAAAAGAGAAGTTGGTAGAACCTTTGCTGTTACAAGAATTCGGTGCTTCTAGGAATACTGAAGCAATGGTTATACACAGCCTTCCATCCACCCTTCACGGACATTGTAGAACTTCCTCCCGTAGCCGTGTAGGAGGGTGTGGGGCATGGGGCCACAGCTCTGGCCCGCCCTTTCTAATGAGCTCTGTGGCCTTGTCCGAGTCCCTTACACTCTCCTTGACTAAATGTCCCTACCTGCAGGAACACCTGCCCCTGACTTTACTCTTGGAGGTGAGAGTTTAGGAGGGACCAGGGGGGTGGCAGTCCCCTGAGACACTGGTGGGAACAGCAGAGAGTGCTGGGGGGCATGAGTGGGTGAGCACAGCCCCGACTGGAAGAGTAGGGTGTGCTGTGGGGAGTGGGGATGCAGCTCCCGGAGTAACGGCCGAGGGCACCACAGTGCATGTGTGCCTGTGGATGGGGGACTCGGGGGTTACTGTAACGGTCCGGGTGTCCTGGCTATTGGAAAGTTGGCAAGGCAAGAGAACAGGGGAGCCCAAGGCCCCAGAAGATGTCAGGGATGTGTCCTGTGAGAGCCGAGGGGAGAGGAAGCGGCCAGCCAGCAAGGTAAGCAGACACAGGTAACACAGGACCTTACAGGTCATGTTAAGGGTTTTGAGCTTGATTCTGAGAGCAGTGAGGATTCCCCTGTGGGCTTTCAGAGAATTATCTTGCTCGTGGAATACCCAGTCTCACGTTGGGGAACATTAGCTGAGGGCAAGAAGGTAGGCTGCCCTTGGGGGCTGTAGAAGCATCTCTTAAAGGAGACGACCATGGCCTGAACCTGAGACTATGGGAATGAGGAAGAAAGGGAAACGGAGAGCTTGAACTGTGGCTCTACCATAGGAGGCAAAGCAGAGCAGAACTACGTAAGGTCAGAAGCCATGCACATGAACCCCCAGCAACACTGTAATACCAGCAGTGTCACCCCGATCAGCCGCAGATTCAGAGGTACAGCCCAGGCTCTGCATGATTAACAGGGGCCTGTCATCAGAGCTAATGAGAATCAAAGTCTAGTTGACTTTGTGACTATTAAACATCCTGGCGTTTCTAAGCCCCATAACCAGAAAACAGGACTGTTTTATTCAGTCTTTAAAAACAGTTTTATTCAGTAGCAAGATCTCCATGAATCTCACCCAAAGTTAAACCATTGAATTTTGACTTTAACATGTGGACATTTGGAAAAAAGCTAAAAATGGTATTATAGTCTCCATGTAAGTGTGGCTTCTGGAAAGGCCAGCTGTGGAGTGAGGTGAGTCAGCTGAGGGTCTGGTTCGGCGACCAGTCCTGCCCGAAGCCTAGACCAGCCCAGGGTCACTCATCCCATCCTGCATTTACTAAGACAGAGTCCTGCAGTCAGGAGAAAACGGATCAGTGATTTCAGCTGTCACTGTCCCTTCACACCTCTTACTCTCCCTTTCCCAGGGACGGGCCTGACCAGACCTCACCTCAGCTTGGCGTGTTCAGTGGAAACACAGCCCTGGAGACAGCGCACAGCTCCACCAACCAAGTCCTGCTCAAGTTCCACAGTGATTTTTCCAACGGGGGCTTCTTCATGCTCAACTTCCATGGTAAGTGTGCCCCCTGTGCCTCAGTCACGGCGGAGCGCCTGCGGGCCTTCCCCATAGTGTAGCTGCACCTCGCTTCCGCCTGAACTCTGATTACACCAACAGTGCGTGACGGGATTTTCTTGCATTTGATGCAGGGGCTCCTGCAACCTTTTGCTTAACGCTGTCTTTACTACTTCCCATCTGTCCTGTAGCAAGCTCAGATTCACTCTGAGATGCGCATAATTGTGACTGAGCTGATGTGGAGGCCATGGAGATACACTGAGCGCCTGTAGTAGACTTCCCTCCTCTCCAGAGGAGCCGCGATAGCCTGTAATTACAGATGTGGCTAAAGCAAATCTCTGATGATTGTGAGAATGAGTGCTAAATAGTTTGGGGAAAAAAGTGCTAATAGTTGCCCTTACCTCTTGTGTGAGGACTCCCCCGCAGAGGCCCGCAGGACAAGGCAGAGAGAGATCTTTTCTCGGGTACATAAGGACATGGAAGCCTGCCTGGGTGACCATATCTCTTGCAGAATTCCAAACAAATGTACTGTGTTTTCATTTAAATGTCATAATTTCTTAAACTGTTTACCTTTTCCCCTTCAGCATTGCATATTCCCCGGCATTAAATAATCCTGTAAGCATTTGAAGCTTGACGAATGTATGAAACAAGGATTTACAAATGTAGACACTTCAGTGAAACTAAGCCATGTAACCTAAGAGGCATACCTTTGGAATTTTTGTTATTCAGCAAATGTAATTACCGTTATTATTTTTTTCATAAACCATTTAGCATTTCAGCTCAAGAAATGTCAGCCTCCCCCAGCGGTTCCACAGGCTGAAATGCTTGCTGAGGATGAGGACTTTGAAATAGGTAATGTTTTCTCTGTTACAATACCGTTAGCACAGCCGCCTTTCCACCCCCACCCCCACCACAGCTGTCACTCAGACGAGGGGGTGAGTGTCTGCCAGGATCGTACTCTAGATGTCACTCGGGGTGGTGCAGAGAGGTCGGATATTGGATAAATCTGTTTTTTTCTTCTCCATCTCCATGATTTTTGTTTTTTTTGCCATTTGAATCTTGCTTCTGTCATTGTGAGTCCATTTCTGCCCCCAGAGCAGTTACCAGTTCCCTTTTTTCGAGTATACTTTTCCACCACAGACTTAAACAGACATTCATGTTGAGTTGATGCATTAAAAGAACCTAATTACTTGCAGCTAAAATAATGGTTAGTGTAGCATTGACCTTTCTCTGAAACTGGGATATGATTGGTGAATATATTTAATGATGATATTTAGAAATTCTGCTTTATCATTTTATACTAATGGTCTATTTCATTAAATAATCACCAGGTCACACTAGGAAATCAGCCGTGGCACATGCTTGCAGTGTAATCATTATGACGCAAGATCTCTCGGTTCAGAGTATAAACACTCCATCAGGTTGTCGGACCATGTCCCAGACCAATGGTCGGACCACACAGCCCAGCCCCTGCCTGCTCTGCTCAGGAGGGTGTGGTTAATGGGGACGGAGGCCAAGGTCCTGGCTCAGGCTTCTCCAGATGCATTAGAGCCATGCTCTTCCACATCCTTAAATCCCAAGAGTCGATTTCACTTTTTTTTTTAAGTAATCATTGAAGGAGGGAAGGAACATAGACACGTCCATCAAGGAAGATATAACTGCCACATAATTCTGTACTAATGATGGTTAAGTTTAAGATAGCATTTTTATAAAATAAGAACTGAGAATGGTGCTACTTTGTTGCACAGACTATAAATGAACACGATGTCGGTCTGCACATAGACTTAATTGTTATCATACATGTTGAACACATTCATACTCTTCACGTCACAGAAACTTGATTTCTGAGTATGTTGTGTGACCTTCAGGAGATTTCGTGAGGTACCAGTGCCATCCTGGGTACACGCTGTCTGGGACGGACACGCTGACCTGCAGGCTCAGTTCCCAGCTGCAGTTCGAAGGTTCTCCCCCAACGTGCGAAGGTATGCAGTTTGACGCGACGGACATGCTTCCTCAGCATGGGACTCTGCTGCTTGTACTTGTCTGAATGTCTTTGCTTGGGTCTCAATTTCATCTCTGTTATGATCCCCTTGCAATTACAATTACCTGCTCGCAGGAACAGCTAATTGCCTTTCTCTTTTAGCTAGCTCTAGAAAATGAATCAAAACCACATCCAATAAAAAGCCTGGTTTTATCCCCGAGAGTTTATTAGGAAATTTTTCAATTTGACAAGGTCAGAATAATTCAAAAGTAAATGCCTGGCCATCCACCATCTAGGTCCACCATAGTGCTTACGAAGCGCCCTTTGCCACCTGTCTGGGACCTCTCTGTCTGTCCACAATCTGGCTGACATGTTTTGATGCATTTCAAGGCAGACTGCTGCTGTCACTCTCCTCCCCTCTAAATATCGTAGCATGGATGAAACTGTCTAGTGTTCGCTACTTTTTCTGTAAAGTTTATAAACATTGAAGTGCATATCTAGTGCATACAATAAAATACACACATTGCACACTTTTACATGCCTTTAAAATACATAGACCAGATGCAAGAGCATAGGCTGTCTATAATAATGGAACAAGATCTGAGGCTGACTCTATTGATCCAATTAATTTGAATATAATTAGATCACTTAAAAGACACCACTCTCAAGTACTATTGGAAAAAAAGACTCAGAAAAACCATAAATGAGCTAAGGTGGGTCAGTGCAAGTTAGAAATATCATTATTTACTTATCAAAAAGCTTCCCAAATTAAACTAGTTTTTATTTTGCTACTTCAAAACCACAATGTCCATTTAGTTCCTTTAAAAAAATGAAACTTCCCCTTTCAAGGAACTGAAAAATTATCATTCATGAACGATAGTGAATTGCCTAAAGGAGGCCAAAATTCAGGAAAAGGAGACCCCAAGTCCAAGCCTGGATTGTCAGGTGACCCTGGCCGAGACACTAGTCCCCTGGGCATCATGTGTAAGGAATATACTTTGTCAGCCTCGTTTGTGGGATTGCTCTGAAGACACAAGGAATATCGGATGAATTACCTTTCTAACGGTTTTATGATGTTAACTACCCACCCGCAGAAGGCAGTATTTACACTGCAGTAGTACTGATTTCCAGGGGCTCATCCCCGGGCATCGGCTCTCTGAGAATGTCTTGTACCTTTGTGCTTCTCAGGGCTGATGAACAGTCAGTCCTCAGGGACCCAGAGAGAAGAAATCGTTCTCACATCTGAAGAACATGTGGCATGGACTCTTATTAAATAACCACAGTAATGCAATATACTTCGAAGTTGCACCTCAGTGGGAAATGGCACCCTAGAGGGGGGCCCCGTTGGGCATCACAGGGCACTGAGAGCTTGGGGTCGCATGGCACGCCGACTCAGGAGACAGAATCATTATTTTCTTGGAAAGATCAGTGTGTTATGCCAGGTTACATCAACAATGATCCACAAGGGATTTTCTTTCTCAAGGTGGGGGAATAGAAAGTGTTCATCCTTTGCCATTTTATATAAAAACTGAGACATATTTTCACCTTTTTAAGGCGCATCTTAATCCTAACAAACACAGCTGTAAATTTCTCAGAATATTTGACTTTAGGCAAAGGTGGTCTTAGTTGATGAGTGAAGAAAGACATAAGTATTTATTTAACGTTCTGCTCCATCAACAGGGAAAATGCCTTCATCATGTTGGCCCCCCTCAAGATTGACTGAGTTTTTATTTAAATTAAATTAGTTCACAACAACCCAGAAACACAGCATATCACACCATGAGCATTGTTCTCTCCATTGCTTCAGCTCTCACACACATTTGCAGGTAGGGATCTGCTAACGAGACATGTTCTCCTTACTCAGGCCAGGGGTCCCCAAGCCCTGCTGAGCTTGTAGCAGTAATTGCGTAGGAGAAGCTAGTTCTCTTCTGTCCTACTCAGGAGTAAATTTGTTTAAAACGAACTGAGACTTACCTTAGCTGTCATTCCCTAAACACCTCATTATTTAACAGAGGAAATGGGGACTCAATGTCTTTTATCAAGTACCTAATCACTTAAGCACTTACTGAATTATGATCTTTCCTCCAGTACGTTTCTGTTACTTGATTGGGCTCAAATGGGGGCCAATCCCACCAACAAATTCTTAATGAAAAATTGCGTTAGCTATGAGTCCTACTTTTTCAAAGGTCATGGCCATGCTTTTAGAAGTCGTGCTCTGAAGATCATCACCACTTTTAGGGTGACAACAATCTGTTCATGAAATTGAGCTCTGTGTTCCAATAAATATTATCTTCTTGGGTCCTCAATGTAGAAATCACTGCATTGGGTCTGGAATCGGGTTCCCTAGTATCACCCAGCAGCCCTCCTGTTCTCTCTGGGCACCAGCTGAGGGATCTACAATTCAATTCCATTCGGACCCTCGGAGATGTAGCAGATCCCACAAGTTGAGGGGTCCCCACAGCACACAAAACTCAGGAAGCTGGCACCTACCTTAGCCAGTCCAATGGGAATGGTGGTATCAAGGGTACAGGTGAGCAGCGAGGTCCGGACGAGCACTTCTGTCCTGTGGGCCTGGGGTGGGCCTCCTCCCGCCCGCCATGGGAGCATTCACCCACTCAGAAGTTAATCGAATCTTGCTGTTTTGGAATTTTTATGCTGAATCTTCAGCACCCACCCAGCCACCCTGCTGCACCAGAGGCCTATGGGTGTGGGCAGAAAGGTCCACTCCCTCGTGGCCCTGAGGCTGCTGGGGGCTCCTCCTATGCCACCCCATTCACCTAAACTCAGCTGTGGTCCCCAAGGCTGCCTGTCAGCAACAGAGACACCCTCATCATGCTGCAAGTTCTAAAGGCCTTCAGAGTTCTGTACCAGGAGCCTTTCACCACAGAGGGATGCCCGAAAGGGGCTGTTTTCATGTGAAGGAGGGAGAGGCATCTCAAAAACTGAAGAGAATCACAAAGGTTTGGAAACAAGAAAGGGCATGGGGCGTCCAGGACAGTGGAGGGCACTCCTTGCATCTTACCCTTAGGGTGTTTGGGGAAGTGGCCTTAAGGAACTGGAAACTTAAATTAAGCCAGATTTTAAAAGGTCTTCAATGTTGGGTAGCTTCATCCTAGAGACAGTAGAAATCCATCAGTGGTTTTTTAAAAACTCATCTGAAACGTTAGAAACACACGCAGTGACCACTAGATCCCGTCAGCAGCCTTTGAGCCATGAGCATCCCTGGAAAACAGTGCATGATAACCAGGCAGCACCGTGCATTTCAGCGCTTGTGGCAGGTGTCCTGCCTGTTTACGGAGCGCTGCTTTCATGATGCTCTCGAGCCTGTGGGTGCTTTTAAGAATTAATCTTACGTGTAAACCCTAATGTTTGACTGCAGGACTTGTGCTGAAGCCTGCAAGATGCATTAAATAATACGCATTGTTTTTTAAGCCTCACATCTGATTTCTCTTCAAAAATGAGCTAACGGAGTAACTTGCAGGAGGTTTGGTGACGCAAAGTGCCAGCAAGTGCCTTGAAGCAGCAGTTCCTTCAGGTGGTGTGTGACAGGGGCCCAGGCAGGGCATCCTGGGCGGAGAGCGCCCAGCGCCCCGGGGCCACGTAGAGTGTTTCCAGCGCATGGTGCCTGCCCGCCCTGGGCCGCCCCACCAGCGGGGCACTGCTCCTCACGGCCAGGAGGAGCAGGGCTTTTGCCTTCTGGTTAGAGCGGAGCAACGAACAAGCCCTGGCTCCCACCAGCAAGTCAGGGCAGGTTCTAGACACTTCATGTCCGCAAGGGCATGATGTGTTCTACAGAGCAATCTTCTGCCGTGACCGAAGAAGATGCTTTTTAACTAAGTTGTTTTAGTCTGTGTTTTGGCTTGAATATTTTCTGTATTACTTACCACTAATTAGAATTGTAAATATTGTTAAAATCTACCTAATATGCATAGTCATTAAAAGAGTTCTATGAAATGTTTCGTCTTTGGTGGTCTTGGGCCTAAACATTTCCTAAATTTTAAAAGACACCTCAATAAGAACGCTAAGGGAAATGAAAGGGGAAGGGGAAATACTTCCTAGTGCTTACATGAGCCAGACATACTACACAGCCCTTGCTCACCTGTTTGTCTTTATTTGAAATGTGTGTATTAATTAAAAGGAGATAACAAATAAGACACATATCCTTTCATAAAAGCTCTTTTTCATGAAGGAAAAGCTGATCATTAACTTTTTAAACTTTTTAAAGTACTTTTGGTACATTTCTGTTTATTTTGAACTATTACCAAGAATAGAAAATTTTCTGTTGGTAGCTCTGTAAACAAACTATTTCCGGAAGATGATAAAACTAGCAAAGAAAAGCTAAGAAACTCGTGGTTTTCTTTTCCATCTTCAAACCTACACAGAGTAGTTTTATTTTGATTAACATGAAAGTGGTTGAATCAGGAAAAAAGAGAAAGTAGGAAGGAGAAAGTGTGTCAGCGTGTCCACACTGTCTCCATGATTCATTCATGATGGATCCATCCGTCAGGCGTCGCCCCTCCTGCCTGATGTGGGACGCGCAAGTCCAGAGTGGCTATGAGCCCTGGTCTCTCTGACTCA
The DNA here is from genome assembly GCA_032199065.1 of Smutsia gigantea. Classification (NCBI taxonomy): domain Eukaryota; kingdom Metazoa; phylum Chordata; class Mammalia; order Pholidota; family Manidae; genus Smutsia; species Smutsia gigantea. Next base: position 5,248 of record JAVSCE010017827.1, on the reverse strand, counting down.
ACTTTTAACCAAGCCCCAAACAGTCAACATCAAAAGTTTAAAATGTACTATTCTAAATAAAAATAAAGGTATGATCAAAGGCATAAATGAATATAAGTCTTCTGTTATTGCATAAGATTCCACAATGCGTTTGTAATGCCCTATTGAAAAGGTAAGACCTTGCTTTTTTGTTAAGTTGGGAAAACAGGATCCTGTGATCACACCCCCATGCACCTGCCCCACGCAAAAGCATGTGGGCCATTCAGTCATAGGTAGTGACTAAGGTGTGAAGGCCGCATGGTGCTGCCAACCATGCCTCCGTCAGAGCTCACAAAGGGAGGGTCTGCAGGAACAAGCCCCTGCTTCACCACCTCGTCCAGGCAGAGAGCTGCAGGTGCAGCCTTTCTTGTTGACCTAGTGGCTCCATCAGACTTGGCTGCCCAGGGGTGGCGCCAGTGACTTCATCTCTTTGCCTCTAGGCTCCCTCAGAGTTAAATTGGACCTATCTATCCATCATCCATCTGTCTGTCTGTATCTATCCACCTACCCATCCATCCATCCATCCATCCATCCTATCTGTCTATCCATTGTCCTTCCATCTACCAACCTACTTACCCATCCATCCATCCATCCATCCATCACCTGTCTATCTAATCTCTCTGTCTAGCTGTCTATCTATCTAATCACCCTATATATTGCTATGTATGTCTTTTAAAGTTTTATATACGTATTACTCTCTTTTATATTACAGGGTGGTATAAAAATGTCACTATTATTATTCAGTGCTGCTCCCCTGCTGTGTCTGTCTTACATTAAACTTGGTCATGGCTCGGTAGGACTGCTCTTTCCTCTTTCTCATTGGCTTGTTCATACCAGGGTAGAAACTGTGCTGCTGAAGCTGGATTCTTTCGTTAAGGAAAGCGTTTACTGGTCCTTTTCTCATTAGCACAATGCCCTGCAAATGAAGTCCGGACAGAATCTTCTGGAGTCATCCTCAGTCCAGGTTATCCAGCCAACTATTTTAACTCCCAGACGTGCTCGTGGAGCATCAGGGTGGAACCAAACTATAACATCACCATCTTTGTGGACACCTTTCAGAGTGAGAAGCAGTTTGACGCACTGGAGGTGTTTGATGGTAAGGTTTTTAAATCTTTATCTTCTTTTGCATACCAGTGACCTACCTATAATGATATAAGAACACCATTATAATGCTTTTTCAGCACAAAAAAGAACTTGAATATGTGCTTGAGCTGAATTCTATCTCCCCAAAACAAGATGGGTTGTGTGCAGTCTCAGAGGTCAGTCGTCTGTAGAACACTGACACACTTTGTTAACGTTTCAACCTGTAAACCATCAGCGTCAGAAACACTGAAAGGCGCTGAGCTTCCTGCAAGCGTTGTTTACTCTTCCGCATGCGGGGTCAGAGTGGACCTCAAACAGCTTTCTCTCGAAGCAATATCTTGATTCAGAAGATATTTTAGGAAATTTAAGAGGCCTAAAGGTACTTTAATCAGTTAAATGATTATATTAGAAGAAATATATAAAGAAAATGATACACAGAAATTTCTAGGTGATAAATGCTACTGGAGTCTTTAATGTACAATTTTTTAAAAAAATAGGACCATACACTTAACAAATGCTAATACTGTTTTCAATACAAGTCATTCATTTTTATACAATTCGAATGAAGTTTTTAGTATATCAGTGCTTTGCTTAAAGGTGGTATGTGGTTGAATTGTCAGTTTGAAATGGAACTAATGTTAATATTTTCCTTTGTATGGCAGTATTATCATGTCCCAGAAAACTAGATGAAGATACAATTATGGGTTTTCATAATAACAGGGCTTTCACATGTTTTGGTGGGTTTGCCATTGAATTCAGATAAATAATTCACTGAATAAAAATTACTGTAATTAATTTTCTGTGATTTTATGCCTTTTACTGACTTGCTGAATCATAACAGTCAAATTGCTTATATGAATAGAAACCCAAGAATCAGTTTATGTATTTGCAAAGATGAACTACTACGTTGGGAATTAAGCTCACAGTTATAGACGTAGAAACAGAGGCCTGAGGAACGATTTTTTCATATTCATAGGTTTGGGTTTTTTTAAGTGTATGTTAAAGCAGACACGCTACGAAAGTAAGTCCTCTTAGACTAGGATGGGGAGAAGTAGTTCATTAGCCAAGTTCAAAAATTGTCTTATGTCCATGAAGAATCAGGTAAACTCAATTCTGAGGCCAATTAAGTATCATAAAAAAATAAAATAGGTGAGCAGCCAATGCCAGGGTCTGTGTGCCCGTGTGTGTGTGTGTGTGTGTGTGTACATACATATTCCTGTACGTCCTGTATATAATTAAATGTATTTACATAATTATTTTAAATGTATGCAAGGTTCTTTGTTCACTTCCCTTGAAATGGACTTCAGCTGCAACACTGTCACCTGCTCTGAGCTCAGTGACAACTCATTACCAGGAGTGATGCCCAAGCCCTACAGTTTGATCCAGAAAAACAGTTGGATTGTGCACATTATAGACCACAAGGAGGTAGATAACAGGCAAAATCAAAGCGGTTGTGGTCAGAATTGTCAGGTTTATGACTAGATTTGATCTAGTCTCAAAGATTTTTCTGTAAAATGAAAGGTCAGAGTTCTATATGAATAATTGTTTTAAGCGTCGGCATCGTCGCCCCAGGAAATGTCGTGTCCGTCGTCTCTCTTTTTCTGTAAGGCAGTGGCTCTTTCAGACCTCATGAGTTGACCAGAAAGTAGGTTGAACACATTGGGTTTAAACCTGATTAGCCAGGAGTGTATTGCTCTCTGCAGCACCAGTACTGGGTGTTCCTCAATTAAAAATAAAGAAGGATTTTAGTCATTATAGAATCCAGCTGAGAAAGCTGTCAGAGGAAAGGTTGCCGTGCTCACCTGAAAAATACCACTAGTTTCCATCTTAGCGGCTGCTTCTCTCCACTCTGCCCTGCCACTTACTGCACACGCCAAGATTAGCGGTGCAAAGTGGCGAAGGACTAGACCTTGGGTTAAGAATACCTGAGCCTTTACTCTTGTGTTCCGTCATTAAAAATAGCATTTTAAAACTTCATACATTCAGACTAACTAATTCCCCAGTTTTTTATTTTGGAATGTAATCTTTGTCTTTAGACAGCAGCAAAAAATGGTTCCATGTCACTCTGCCGCCTTTCCCGCCCGAAAATGCGGCCGTCCTTGGATGGGACGTTTCCGGGACCCTGAGAAGTGGCATCTCTGGGGCTCCTCTGGGCTCTGGCGAGAGGGGACATTGCCTGACCGTCCTTAATGGCCAGCTTTTTGTATTTGTGGAGTAGCTTATCACAGCACAGCACCGCAGTGCAGCACTTAGACAGCAGGAGCTTATGCCTCCGGGTCCAGGAGGCTGGCCTCCGAGATCACGGTGCGGGCAGGGCTACTCCCCACCAAGGCCTCTCTTCTGGGCGTGTGCACCCCGCCTTCCCCCGTCCCCACAGGCATGTCCCTCTGTGTGTGCCCGTGGACAGGGTGCCCATCAGAACAGAGCAGGGCCCACCCTGGTGGCCTCATTCAGCCGAGTCATCTCTTCAAAGATCCTGCCTCCACACAGTCAGTTCTGAGGCCCTGAGAGTCAGGACCTCGGAGTTTGTGGGGAGTGGGGACTATTCAGTTCTTGACAGATTTATTTGAAAATATCCCTAGAACTTCTCTGATGGGAAGTCGTGGTTTGTCAGTCTCACCGTGAGTAAAAATTCTGCGACCAAGTCCCAGGGATAGGTGTCACTGTGGCTGGTAAAGTCCCCACTGCCTCTGGAGCAAGTGCCCTGTGCTGCCCCTCATCACGGGTTCCCTGGGGGCGGACTGGGTGCCCTGGGAAGGGCACGACGACTTCAAGCCAGAGAGTGTTGAGGCCACAGAAGCTGGGGTTGTAGGTGAGCCGCCGGGAGCGCGAGCACAGCCCCTCCACCCAGTGCAGCTATTTCTCTTGACAAGTCACTGCCAGTTACAGGGACCAGCAGTGTTTGCTGGCTGTAAGCTGCTCTTGCTTTTCTTAACTACGTATCACATATTAACATTGCTTTTTTCATGTTCAAAAATTGTAAATGTTCAGAAAGGTGAAAAAATTAAAATACAGATATGGAATCCATTGCTCCATGTAATGAATTTAGGATTTTGTCAAATTTGCCTCAGGCTGTTTTTTTAAAGAACCAAGGAGTACAGATAAAACAGGCCTTCCGCCCATACCCAGTCCCCCAGGCACCCTCCCAGCAGAATGGGTATGTCCAGGGGAGTTCAGTGTGTCCCGTTTGTGCATGTTTTATAGTTCGTCATCTATCTACTATCTACCACCATTATCTACCTACATGTGCACCCAGGTGCATGCACATACACACACACTTTGTATATTGCACTTTTGAATTCTTACACAACTGCTGTCATGTTTATCGGCAGATGCATTTCTCCAGTTGTCAATAAAGCTGTTCTAAGAATTACCGGTGCTAACGTGTGTTTATCTAGTTCATTAATCTTACATGCTGTATACAATTCCTTTTCATGGCACTTACAATTATTTTTTAAAACCCCAAACTATGAGTTAGGAAATAAATTTCACCACGAAAACAGTGCTGGGATAAACATTTTGCTGTATAATATCCCTTGTACACATGTGCTGGAGTTCGTAGAAAAGTAATTAAGCCTCAGCTTTATTGGCTGTTAGCAAACTGCTGTCACCGTGATTTTACTAACCGTGCGTCCGCCAGTACTGCATGAGCCCTTCCCCTTCCCCTTCCCCCGTACATACTAATGATTATAAAAATTACTTCCATTTTTTCAACTATTGCTGTTTCATAGCTAAGGTAAATTTGGTTAATGCCCTGTGTGTTCACAGAGTATACATCTGGAATTATTTTGGGTGGCTACTGTTTTTTTATCAGAGAAAATATTTGTTCCTTTATTATTCATTTGTTGCTCTTAGTGTGCTTTGAAAATAAATAACTGTCTTTGTGCATTGACACTGAATTTAATCAAAAGCTAGAAGTAGTCTGCATTATCTGAACTTTTTTTCTTTTCTGTTTTATTTAGGTTCTTCTGGTCAAAGCCCTCTGTTAGTGGTCTTAAGTGGGAACCATACTGAACAATCAAATTTCACAAGTAAGAGCAACCAGTTGTATCTTCGCTGGTCCACTGACCATGCAACCAGTAAAAAGGGATTCAAGATTCGTTATGCAGGTTAGTAAGCGAGGCTTGGGTTTAATATAAAAGTGTTT